>QNGE01007023.1:0-22684 GCA_008508345.1 Paragonimus westermani
TATTGGTTTCCCCAAATAAACAACCTCTGTGCCATCCGCCTCGTGAGTTCACAACACCAGCAGCTTGACTGGAGGTGCTACGTGATCCAACTGTTCTTCCGCTGGTTCACCGGACATGTCAGTGGATTCCCTCGATATAGGCTCAAGCACTTGTTACCATTTCTACCTTAAAAGACTAATATTGTTGGAACGTGTCACCCCTCTGCTGTCGCCCTGGTAATGGTAACAATTTTCAAACAGCTACCGCGGGAATGTCGGGGGTGTCGTCTATCGGATTGTGTGACGTGTACAATTAAAGCATGTCTTCTGGTGTAGGAATGCTGAACGATTTAACGCCCATCAAAAGGTAGTCACATACAGTTTATTTGCTTTGTGTGTTAATGTGATTGCTATCGTCAGTAGGTCAAGGGAGGTTCCGTACTAAGATTTACACAATGGTTAAAAGTGAATCTGTTTGGATGTAGAATTTTGAATGAACAGCCACTTGAACTAAATTAGTGTACCCGTAACTGAGCTTGCATTCCGTCCACACTGGCCAGACATGACGACTGCACTACCCTGGTTATTTACTTATAGCGTCCGGTTGATCGTGCCTGCCTGACTTTCTCTGGTCTCTATTCACATTAATCAACAAAATGTCATTGCATATTAACCTATAGCTTCACAACAAAAAGTACATATGTCGGACAGTTTCGTACTCATCCTGAAAAGCACAAGAAAAAACCGGCTGGCGTAACAGAAATGTGGTCTGCATGCGACCCAGCAGCTTGTTGTGAAAGCCCGAATTGATCTACGCTCTATCAACGATTTTGGTCAGCATTAAAAGTGCACTTTCCCGACTGTCAAACTTTGAATCTCACCGTTAAGCGATCAGTTACTCATCGAAACCCCAGTTAACCTGACTGGTAGGTCGATTGTTCTTGTTGTCAACTTATGAGGTATCAGACCACGTACATTTGGGCGAGGTGAACACGCGGCTCACATGGCGCAATCAAGTGGTCAAAGGGCTCTCAGCAAACTGGCATGTTCTGTTCGATCAGTGCTACTGTCAGTAATCGCGTACACAGCTGATCTGATTTTGTACGGCTTTAGAAGTCGTGCAGATCTTCTTAAAACCTATCCTCTGAAACGTTGCCTGAGTTAATTGGTTTCTATTCGATAAAATAAACAAATCTATCAGATATGTACATTTATTTGTCATGTAATTTTGAACAAAAGAAATTTCCGAATATGCATTTAATGCCATCCGACCGAAAGCAACAAGTGTATTCCAGAATACTACTCGTTCAAGCTCTTTACACCTGAACCTTCACCTGTGGACCGTAGGGATAGAATAGACAGGAAAAGCAACTACATTAATCGGTCTGTATGGCGGGTGATACTCACAGTCAAACCCACGGTAAACAAAGGCTGATAGTCAGTTGATTTAGAGCAACTCGAACCGTCTGATGACGTCTGGTCAGTATGTATTTGACGTACTTAAGAGTTAGTGAATTGTGAGCAGTCATCAGGAGTGTTAATGAATATGTAATGTCGACGATGTATCGTACCCTTCCGCAGATAAGGCAATATTTTTTCGTACAAATTTAGACAAACAAATCATTTTCGAATTACATACTTTATGTCACAGAACAAAAACCATTTCAAGAGGTCTAAAGATTACTGATAAGTAGTAGAGAAATTCTGCTGCTATAGCTTGACAACCCATCACGAATTATCTGTGCTTTTGGATCCTCATAACTTTCCAATTCCATAGACTATTCAACTTCCGATCGTGGTAAAGATATGCTTTACTAATGAGCTCTAACGACAAAAAAAACCTGAGCATAGTGGTTCCTTTAGGAAGGGCTGGATGAAGCTTGCATGGGAATAGGAAATCAGCGGACGATTTCCGGTGGTGTTCAGTTTATATTTTTCAAAATCATTACTACTTACCAGTGACCCAAATATTGTCCAACAAGCTTTGTGATTTTGAAAATGAGAAGAATTCTCATTCGTGGAGTAGTCGATTCGATTTAATAGGACAATTACTGTCTCTTCTCCAAGCGGTCTGGCAATCTCAGCATCACTCTAAAGCGTGCGCTTGCACTTAATGATTCAGTCCTACCTAATGTTAAGCCAGTGGTATAGTGGTCAAACCTGACCCTTTCTGCTACCTTGGCGTGGTGGTCAGGCGTGCGTGCTGTTTTGATCCGGAGGGCTGTGCTGACCAGGACTTCGGTTCTTGCTGGTTCAACCTTGTCAGATTGGCCGATGGGGAGCAGCCAGACAAAAAGCAGATGCGTGAGTGGCTGTGGTCTTCTACCCATTCTTTTCTTCGGCTTTGTTGGTGTGTTGTATGATGAATGGTCTGCCTGTCTTTTCATAGTTCAATGAGAATTTTGTTTTTCAGTCCTATCTTCTCTGGGATGCACTAACCTGCACTTCTATAATGCAATGCTTCTTGTATTACATTTCACAAATCTTTCTTCCTAGTTTATATCTCGTCATTACAGCCTCTCTCTGTTTAGTTTCCGAGAGATAAGAGTTTTCCTTCCTTATTAGCCAATCAACTGGCTAACCAGCATTGGCCGACTGGACAGAAAGGTCCCATTGGCACAACTCCCGGTCTTATTCCTTCGGGTTTACACTGAATATGTGGTGTGTTGGTGGAACTGCAATTGGTGCAGCGCAAGCCAGTTGCAGTGATGGATAAGCGCAGGCGTCCTTTGGCTTCGGTCACTGTGACAGGCTAATCGGAATCGGATGCCGCCAACCATAGTGGCCATAGTGAAAGCATCACCAAGGTTCAAACCCGATCTGATATGCATTACTGACGACTCTAACGAGAACGAAACTTGATCATAGCGTTTCTATTTGGAAGGGACCGGCTGAAATGTTTATAGGAATGCAAAAGTAACGATCAGTTCGGCAGATAGTTGGTCCGGCCCTGTTGGATTACTTGTGTGGCGAAGACGTAAAGGTCACGGGTGCCAATTACGTTAGCCCTTTAAAGCGTATAAATTTTCACCGCTTCCATGATCGAATCAGCCTAGTCGATTTTCGTCAAATGAGGACAGCTTACTGTGCTCATTGTATCAGGGAAAGCAGAACAAAATTGAATCATGGATCTCAAAGGAAATTTTGCAATTACTTAATACATAATTGGGAATTGCGTGCTTTAAATGCCAACCACCACAACACTCCACTGACCGAATCATAGTCAACTAACCTACAGCTGCTTAACGGCATCAAGTTTGGGCCTGTGAAACACATCATAAAGACAGATTCAGACGTGCTACAAGCCTGGACCTACTGAGGTAACCAAGTCGTAACGCGCACTGGGTTTGCTTTTCGCCCAGCGCCCGAAAGGAGGACGACCTTGAAAGTCTCGTTTACGCGACAGTCGGTCCTACAGGAAGGTTTCTATTACGTGGGGGTAGACATTCAAGGTCATTTGGCTGGGTGTGATAACGTGAACGGCAGACAGACTATGGCCAATTTATGAATCAGACTGGCGTACGAACTGGCCAACGCGTTGGACCGGCTGTTCAAGCAGCGGGTAAGATGACGGTTCAGACGTATGAAACGGCGTCACTGCACTCGTCGTGCCCTGGGCTGGCATATCAGCCAACCCTACGGAAGACTCACAAAATTGATTCCACTGGCTTCAAACCTTCGGCCGACGGTGCCACCAAAGGCTCGGGCACAGCCGCTTTTAGTCTACTCGTATGACAAAGGCGGGTGAGAGAAACATTGTTGCCGTTTAAGGAAAAGACAGCGAAATGATTACAGAATTCCAGCGCTGTCGCGCTCGTGCTCTGGACTGGTGATTCGGACAACAGGTGTACTCAAGGCTCGATAGTGCAATTGCTTCCGGTAAACCAATGGGATATATGGATGGGTGAGAACGGCGCTGATGGTATGCGTAGACATGACACCAAAATAGTGGGGACAATCGGATCATGTCGGTGGAATGCCAAAGCTGTGAACCGATGAAGTCATATGCGTTTAAGGGATTTACTGACGGGTTTCCCAGAAGTTGGGCAAGTAACGCACTGTTAGCTACGCTGAACGTCACGGTCTTCTGAATGGCTGCTTGGTTGCTATCATGTTTAACAGAGTGAGTTATGTGTCTTGATAGATCACTCCGAGTAAACCGAATAGATGATGCCAAAGCTTCAGTTTCATACTAGCCGCTGATTATCATCCGTAAGGTCACAACGCTCGACGGCACAGCCACAAATTAGCTTTACGCAACTTGTGGACAGGTGGCTACAGTGATTCTAGACGCTGTTAATATGCTGTTAGTTCGGTTCATTATTTCGTTTTTGGCACAAGTGGCCTCCAGTGTCAAGTAATTTATCCACACCCCATTGTGTGTGAATGGACAAATTCCACACTGACTGCGGTCATGATAGATCATGATGTTCACTTATAAACTGATACTTGTCAACCGGTTTTGCCTTCACTAAGTAGATAGAAGCAGTCTGAAAGCGATTCGATTTGGTAACCCTTTGTGTTTCGAACTGAACATCGAACCCATCAGACCACCGGTCCTACGATCACTGTTCGCAATAGGAAAGATTCGTGTAGTTAGTTTGTAACTAGTGCACAGCCCTTTAGTCTGGATGAACACAATTAACCTTAAATGGACGCTAAGACTCCACCTCCCCTTTTCACTCGGCATTAATTGGGGGAACATTTTCCAGAGGATGCCACTCGGTTATTTGGGAACGTATCTGAAACTGACACCATGACTTCAAAACCACTTGTAACTCGTAATTATGTTTATTGATAACGTTTCGTTTCGGATTCAGAAACTTCTTTAAAAACAAGTTAGGGATTGGAAATAGGCCGACCGATAAATTTTATTGCGGTAAATAACCTCAAACGCAGCTAACCATGGCGAATTACTGCACTCGTTACAACCAACCGTTTTGAACTTCTTACTGCACGTTTCAAATTACTAATGGAAATCGTCACTGATATCGGTCCGGAATTCGTGAGCTACGTATTCAGCCAGTTCCTCAGACGACACAATATAGGACGAATGTGGACTGTTCCCTAAAATCCAACAGAATGGTGGAACGCATGAACCGTTCCCTAAAAGCGAGGATCCAAACAATACGGTTGGATGAAGAAACGTGTGCTGATAGTGTGCTCCGGACATTACTTACAAGTCGTGAGTCACCACATGGCAACAGATAAAAAGGTTACCGAGCTAATATTATGGAGTGTCTTAAGTCGAAAAGTAAACGCAACTGCTCAACTTACATGAGAAGACACTGTGGGGAGAAATTAAAAACAAATCTACCAGAGTACTTACTCAAAAATGGTGAAAATACTAACTCCAGATCCGCAAGTTCGCCCGAAACATTATGTAGATTCCAAAATGTGCGCTGACGCTCCCTGTCAGTATGTACTATCGGGTCTTCAGATCCGTTCAAACATAATCAACTGCAGAATCAGAAGGGAGTCCTCCACTTCTTGTTGAAACAGTGCTATGACCACCCTATCTGTAAAAGTAAGTGTGAGATTCCGAATTGTTCTTGTACCATGCTGTGTGATTTATGTCGTGTGTTGCACGTCCTGACGCCTAATCCCCCAGAACTAACCTCAAGGTTGTGCTTGTTCGAAAATCTAGGGTATCCTAAAATCATTGTCCTTTCTAGCACAAAGTCAAACGAAAATCGTTCGTCTTGCTCTCATTCTTCAAATTCGGCGACCTACAGATCATTTGCGGTCAGTTGTGCGAGTTGAAACAGTCGCTTTGTCTTTTTGGCCGCTGCCTCAGCTCCATCATTCGACTGAATGTGGTACGGGCTGCCTGTACAGTGCACGAATCCCCACTCTTTGCCGAACATTTTAAATTCTATGCCGATGAACTGCGATCCGTTGTCTGAGAAGACCTCAGGTAAGCCATATTGCGCAGACTGAGATCGGAGTTTATCAGCGACTGTGTTGGAACTAATGGAATTCAGCCACTCCAGCTCGTTAAAATCGGTGAAGTGTTCCACTGTGACCGAATACTGTTTATTGTTAAATGTAGAGATGTCCGTAGATAATGTTAGCTGGAATAGTCGAGGGATATGACGTATCAGTGTCTTTACCTCAGTTTGCTTAAAAACAGCATTCTGACAAGCAATACACCTTACGAGACTTGATATTTGAGACAGCCGGAAATAGCGGTTCAATCTTACACGTGCTAAGTGGACATGTTTTAACATCTTCCACTGAAATGTCTGCGGATTTACAATTCTTTCCTCTTTGAGTACTAAACCACCTCTCTGGATAAACCGATCATGGTCGTTAAGGAAAACTGCTAGTTATTTTGAAAACTTTTACTCATCGTATTGCCATCTGCTTCTAATTGTTTCAGCCAATCGTCGTAACGCAGTGTCTTGCACTGTTGCTTCTTTGAGGTTTGCAGTTAAGACGGTTTCCTTTAAAGGATTAGCTATAAGCGTAATAGTGTTGAAAAGAGACATCTCGAGGGACGAACTTCTCCCACAGACTCTGGACAGTTTCAGCTACGTACACCCTGGATGATAGATCAATTCGACGTAATACTTCAGCCTTCTGATTAGTATTGTCTATAGCTTTCTTGATGCAACGGACAACGGTTTGTGATTTCTGTGAACCACTGTTTTCCTATCAAAGTTATAGATGTTGAGCCGTCCCAAGGCGTATATCACTGCTAGCATTTCCGTGTCAGTGTGTGCGTAGTTCTGCTCCGCGGGTGAAAGGCTTCTGTATCGGCAATCTATCGGTCTTTTATTTTGTAATACTAGTGTCTCAGACCAATTTCTCTGCCACCCCATTAAACAACCAGAGGGCTGTTAAAAGACTGCTTAAATACCCGTTTCACGTTAAATCAAGGACCGTTGCAAACAATACGGTTCTACGGGATACATTTGATCCTTACATATCGGCTGCTAACTCATGGGTGACAGTGATACAAGAATAGAGTCCGGTTTTAGCAGCTTACGATTAAAGAGTAACTCATTGTCCTGGTAAACACGTTCCGCAATCAGGTTTTCTCTCATAATATTCTATTACTTTAGCTGCTGATTTTTGTCTCTTCGGTTGGTCAGCCGTTCCAGTAAGCCGAGGGGACCTGATCAAGACAACTAAAAACTTCTATGACACGGTCATTTTCGTGATGACTAAGGGTTGGCCATCAGTTACTGAGGAGAAACATCCAGTACTATTCCGGAACCAAAAGGAGTTGACAATATAACATGATGGCGTGTTGTATCGGAGAGATCTGTTTGTCACTTCACTGTTCCTACGAAAGATTGCATAAGATTACTCACTCAAGTCATGTAGGCATGGAGAAAATGAAATCATTGACTCAAAAGATATGCTGTTACTCTGATGAAAATTCTGACATCAAGATCACCGCAAAGAACTGTGGTTCCTAGCTTCGCCAAATGAAAACGAGACCGAGGAATTGGACACTCTGGTGAAACAGACAATGTGTGTACGCAGACCATTGTAAGCCATCTCTTGGTAAACATTACATTCTGGGTCTGTCCGCTTCTCACTCGGGGTGATGGATGCATCTATTACAGTTTCATCTTCTGTCACTTACAATGCAAGCATTTTGCAAATATTTCACTCGAGATGAAATTACACAGGTCTTGGTGGCAGAGAGCGAATCACAATTATGTTCTGATGAAATGAAAGAATGGGTTGACTACATCGTATGTCGTCATTTACGGATAGTATGTTGGCATTCATGTCCCAACGGTGCTGTAGAAAATTAGGTGAAAAACTCTAGAAAAAATGCCATGGGTCCTACTAATTCTGAATCAGATATGTTGTTGGGCAACATTGTGCTTCAGTACAGCAACGCCGCCTATCATACAACGTAAGACAGCCCAGCAAAACCACTTAATTCCGAGCGTTTGATAACATCGTTTTACTGTTTGGATTCAACTGATGTGGTATAGTTTAGTTAAAACGATCTACGAGCAGACCGGAGCTTGATCACTCGGAAGCTTGGTATTTGTGTGGTAGAAATTATTGATTTGCACAATGCGTGGGTATATCAGGGACACACCTACCAGATTCGGTTCCGAAGCCCAGAGAACAAATCAATGAACGAAACTGATTATCCCGTACTCCAAGATTTCGATGTGCAGAGATGAACACGATTAGCACACTTGAATCCAGAATCGAAATGGAGAAGGGGAGTTATGTTGAAAACGCATTCGACTTACTGCTTATCCAAACTCCGGCACAATAGACAATCTAGCAGCGGACTAAACCAGACAATCTCATTTCTGTCTTCCTTTATTCCTTCAAATAGGTTACTGTGGAAATTGTTTTACCTTCTGCTGTCCGCCGTGTTCTTTGTACTGTATTGAACCAGTCAGATTACACTTCGTTACATTGAATGTGCTGTTCACATCAGCCACGGACAAAATCTGATTTCTTGAATACTGATGTACAAATCCTTATTTTTGTACCACGGCTAAAAGTTGCTTACCTCAACCAGTTCGAGGTCTTCTTCCCACGTCTTGCATGGAAGGTTTGAATCCAAGTACGAGTCCCAGGGAGATTCAAATTCTTTAATTCCCAATACTACCCTTATTGATATACCCCTTAGTGCAGAACGTACTTAAACAACCAGCAGCCGGGCTGGCAATATTGTTTAAAAAGAAGGTTAAACAAAACGGGGGCCCCAGTAAACATCCGTTCCATTTGAAGTTATGTTCATGTTTATACTAAACACTGAAAACTGGCAAACGCCCAGAATACTCACTTTTAGTGGTTCGTTGTCACGCCAGCATCCCACTTGTTGTTCTTAGCTTGGTTGACCACTCTGGCAACACATACCCGTATCACACAACCAGTTGTCCCCGGGATAAGTTTTACTGGTCCAGTTCTGTGCGACGCCCAGAGAGCCTGATACCAACCCACCTTACAAAATATCGTCCGACGTCTCTTGCCGCTCTCTCCAACTTGTTCTTCGTTATTAAACCCCTACACCCCTTTCACCGCCCTGCTGATCTTCATCCCAAGGTAAACATTTCCTGTATCGCTTCAAACTTTTTGACTTACTTCCACAGAATCTGTTATTACCCGCCGTTCCTCCACGCCTTTTTAAGTCGTTAGTGTCCTCATTCTTCGAGAAAAATCGGTCTAGCTTACTTCGCTCTGACTGTAAGATACTCTTCGCTTTTTTCACTCTAACACTAAAACATTCTCTTTCCTTACTGTTGTCGGTTCAAATGCTTTCAATCACGTTTCATTTGACTGTCTTTTTAGGATGGCCACTGCACAAGACACCCCACCTGTTAGGAGGCGCAGCTCCTAACGGGACAGCCAGGACGCATCACGCCACATCGGTCGACAGGCCCAGCTCGGATGTTATGGTCGTGGGTGGTGGTATGGTCCCACTCAGCCAATCAGATTGCAGGTGTGCGGTCGAACACCTGTACACTGTCTGGTCAGTCTATTTTCTGGTGTCTGCCTTTGGTACCCCTGTAACGTGATTTGATCTGACGCCCTGACTGCCATCTATGATTGTCTCAATTGATTCACTTCGTGTCTGTCGTCCATCTATGGTAATCGTTTGTCCTATAAATCCAGAGCTTCTGTGGTCTAAGTTTTGTCTCGCTCGTCCAATAAACAGTGCAGCCGCGTCTGTTCTGATTTCTCGTTCTTGGGGTCAAACGACTGAGCGCGTACCAAGGGGGACGATCCAATACCACCCATCTTATGTAACTATCTTTAGAACGTTTGTTCTCCTGGTGATTCTTCTTTCAGCAACCTATCTTCCTCATCCCCTGGGGATTACGCTAATGGGTTCAACATGGCCCTCGATGAATCCCTGTCCTTCTCCCAAGAGTTTTTTCTTTCTACCACCCACCCGAGGGCCTCAGTGACTACCTAGCGAAAAAAAATGACGCCATTTTACCTGCCTATTAGAGGAATTCCCTGGAGGTTTGTTTGATGCATCTTCAATCAAACCTACTCCAACTAGGACTGTTGGGCAACTTAACAAAGGCATGTTACGCACACAGTGACTGACGGGTGTCAGAAGAACGCCATGCCGGGTACTCGCCCTCTTAGTGTCGACAACAGACTTATTTCTGCTTCAATGCCAACCTCATAATGGAAAGTACCCGGCGTCTCTTTCAAATGGAATGGCAAACTTCTGATGAAAGCCGTCGCAGGTCTAAAAAAGATGACCGAGAAGATGACTCGGGCTCATACCTAAACCACAGCGGTGGATACGGGTTCTTCGTCAACACATAATTCCCTTCTCACACCAACTGACATTAGGAGTGACGCAAAAGAACAGGTTAAGGTCGTTGGACACCACAGTCAAAGCGTCAGTTCATAGGTGACTCCGGCTCCCTGAAGAAACAACAATCACATTTCTCCAGGCCTCCACACTTCGGCAGATTTGGGGGTGCTCACCTCGTGCATATCCCTCAACGGAAGAAAGTGAGTAGATCGACATCGTTTCTTTTCAAACGCCCTAATCCTTGGGAAAAATCTCCAGCGATTTCTTTCAACGTTATACCTTGAATCCCATACTGGTATACAAAGGACTGGTTGTAGTGATGAAAATGCTGATGTAGCTCGACAAGAATCTCTTCAAAACACACAAGATGGTATGGACCTATGCAACTCTCTCCTCTACCCCTATCCCACAACTGGCTCCGCAGAGGGTACAATTTTCTTCATCCTCTGCAATCGTGCCAAAAAATTACCATCAAGTGCTTCTGAAGGGCAAGCCGTGATTCTCTCTCCCACATATCGTAATCGTGTCCCAACGTCCACGAAGCTAGGATCCGACGACCAAACAAAGTCTTGCTAGTAGGCACCAAGTTTTTGCGGTAAAAACACATCTTCACGACGAAACCACACATTCTCTCAAAGTTGTCATCGTGTTCAGATCGAATGTGGTTGCCTGCTATCTCCATCCAGTGCATACGACGATTCAAACGAAAAGTAGGTAATACGGGTTCCAAGAACCACACACTTTCTCTGTGACTGAAATCTCAAGATTATCCACACACCAATTACTAACAACAACCGCGGATTTACTATTCTCGTTTCCCACCAAACCTTGTTATCCCTGGGATTTCCCAAAATAAATCTGTTTGACCTTTGTTTCAACTCTATTCAGCGTCTCTTCCAACCTTACATGCGGGGAACCAACATACATTTCGCTAGGGACAATAACCTTCACAAATCGAACAGTTCTGTACCCGACACAGATCTCCACTCCATTCAAATTATCACGTTGGTCGAACTTTCACTGCCCAAAATTTCACTTATGCCAGGGCGTAAAAACCACTTTCCTGACAGTCTATACCATCCATGGTTGTCAGAGTATGTCAAAGTTAACTGAACGTGATACTTACGGGCCTAGCCAACACACGTCTTCCATATGAATACATACGACAGGCGGATCGTGCTAAGCACTCTTATGATCCAACGGGGAAACAGCAGGGCAAGCAGATGTTTTATGTTGTGTTCCTATTCGGGTGCAATCAACATTTAGCCATACAGACAATAACAGCTGTAGGGTGATCATGTGACTCAAGAAATGAACTCCATACCCTGACATTTACAAGCGGTTGCGTCATTCTCAAGTGTGCGAATGTAGTTGCTGGTGGTCGTTGAACCGACCATTTAGAACACAGTTAGCGCGAGTATGTGGAGCACATGCGGTCATAACGTGGAAACAATCGACTGTTTAAACGATTTCTGGACAAACGAAATTGATCAGTATTGTCTGGTCAACGAACCGTCGTTAATTTCGAGAAGATCCGTGTTATGGTTTCACGATGAAATCAGCTGGGTCAATACGGCGCCCTGCATATGATGAACGCCCTTAGGTAGGCTTTCTCATTCCATGTCGAATGTATTCACTCGACTGAACCAATACCAGTTCGACCAGTTTGAGAAGTGGTTGACCACGTGTTCACGCAAGTATCCGTTAGTTCTACGTACAAACATGTCAATGTAAATTCAAACGGACTGGTACAAAGCGTGAGAGGCAGGAAATTGTTTATTGCTCCACTTAGAACTCTTGAAGGGAGTACTTATTGGATTGAAAACGGAATATGCAGCTTATCCGCTGTTTCAATGTAGCAACTGAGTGATTTCATTGAATTGCAATGTCTCTTTCCTGAGAGGTATTTACATTAAGTCTTTAACTGTGATTATCTCGTCACAAAATTCGATAAACTTTTAGATGGTCGTTTGTCAGTAACACTTTTCGAATGAGGTTTTCCTTGTTCTTTAGGTTGTCACTGTTACAAATCTGCCTGGCATGACGGAACAGAATAAAAATTAAGCTATGCGCGTGAACAACTGATGTTAAACTTGGAAACTTTGAAGTCCGTTCAATTCATGTGTTTCTTGTGTATAATTTGAGTCTAAGATTTCCATGTGATCTTGTTATGGCAGTGTGTGGAAATGGTAGACTGTCATTCTATTACGATTCAAGGCTGACTGGGAGATTAAGATCCACCTAGTCCATATAGACATGAAAAAACACTCTCAACAGTCCTACCCAAATATCTCCAGGTTACCGTGTGTAAAACGTGATAGCGCCATTAACCTCGATATCTTTCTTTCAGTCTACTGACGTGAGACCCTGGGGCTCTGAACCCACCGAGGTTGGCTGAAGAGTTACTGTTAGTTCGAAAACACCGTTTGCCTAATGAAGCTTAAGGGTCTGATTAACATAGCTGAGATCGTTAACTACCCTTTTAGTAAGTACAGGACCGGTGAGGCTACCCACAGAAAATTAGTTTTATGGTCCTCATAAAGGTGGATAGTGTTCTCTTATTGGTTTTATCTACCAACACATATATCTGCTTACATACATTCTTCAGACAACACTCCCTGGGCAGTGGCAAGGATAAAAATTCCCACGAACCATCAGCCAGTCAGGCTTTGGGCCAAGATGCAGCTATTACATTGCGTTCATAGGATCAGTACCAATTTCAACTTCGTCGGGTTGTGATAGCTTGTACTAATTTGTTATTAATCACACCCCTGTATTTGACGCTTGAACCAGTTACCCATTTCGACCGATTTCATAGATGTTTATGATGTACAATATAACAACTGGGGATACGATCCATAATTTCTATCCGAGGGACTTAGACATAGTGTTGTCCAACAAGCATGCAACGGAACACTAAAAATACTCTATATGATGTGCAGCGAAAAACAATCTTCTTTGTCATGATCACACCTCACTGCCCAACTTGCTCACTCTTATCGGTAGTCACCACATCTATACAGCATCGTAGGCTGCCGATTCGTGTACTAATATACGGCTATCCAGTTTGTTCCCAGGCCATTTTCTGAGCGAAATTCGGCGATATCAAGTACATATGATCGTCTTTTCGCAATGCGACGGCCACAAATCCGAATCTATGATCCACCGGTATTGGAGTTAGTTATAGGTACTTGCAATTTATGATATCTCACCTGAAAACCACGATCGGTTTCGTCCTCGTTTGGACTCTTCAGGTAGGTAAAATCTGAAAGAAGAACGAAACGACAACCATTCGAGTTACGGGCTGAATCTCTAATCTGTTCAGCTACCAGTTGTGTGAAAATCGTTCATGATGAGGGCATCTATATTTAATTGATCTGTGGCTCGCTTAGACCCAAGTATTCCGACGGGACACAATTCATTTTGGATTTCCAGCGTACGCCGTCTACGGCCACAAGGACTCAAAATGGTGTTTATAATATTCCAAGATGATCACCCTCGAAGCACTACTTCATGAGGGGCTTCGTCTCTGTTTGCTCTCATCAAGAGCCCTCGTGGTTGTGGAAGATGCACACTGACAACCAGAGTTGGACTGTATCCATCCCCAATAACGGGGAGTAAACAAGCCTCAGACAGATTTGTTGTCTTTGTCCAAACTGACACCAAACTGGGTTTGCTATTCCTACCATCACTCCGCTTTATAAATGACCCTTGAGAAACTGACTCGGATTTGGCTCGGGTATCCATACTGGACGATCTATGATCTGGTACTTCTGAACGATCAGTCTGAAATGGAGACCAAACGCAGAGACTTCATAGAATATTAAACTATGCTCCATTGGCGCACGTTGATAAGCGGCCACATTTATCAGCTTGTATGTGGAACGATCAATACAGACCTGAATTAGTATCGTGATTGAGGCTCATGTCTCACTCACCAGCAGAAAGTATACGGGCTTGTGTCTTATCGACCACAAGTAATAGTCAAGTGATTGTCCACTTTCATACCTATCTTATTCTAAAGGTTTTTTGTTCGTCACGTACACTGGATGTTACAAGTGTCAATCTTTTTAAGGTCTGTTGCGTTATTTTGATATTGCTAAGCTTTGATTGATGTTGAAAGGTGGCCCCACGCTTTGCTCTTTTCCTAAAAATAACTGAGTCATTCACCTTTGTCCTTATATCAGCTACTGTTACCGTTTCACCTACCCCTATCTAGTCCGAGCCATGTAAACTTCTAATTGCAGAAATTAGACATCTTTCTTCTATATTTTTTCTTGAGTAACTTATGATCCTCATCGTTTCTCGATGTACAAACGGACGTTGTGCTCCGACCCAACCATTGACCATTCGTTTGGGTGGGCTCAATCCCGTTTTATCATCCACCATTGTTGAGCGGTGTCTGGCTGTCGATTTGTTATACAGGTACGTTCATTTTTTGATTTCTTGGGATTTTCACATTCGAGATGTGAGATTTAATTTTCCTGTACATTGTAGATTCAATTGGTGTCGTATTAAATCCAGTTATTACGAGCGCCTTCTCGTTAGTCGTTTTGAGGATAGATTACCCCTGTCTTTGAATATTGAGGCATTTACCGGATCAGCAGATTACGCGTAACTCCGTGTGAAATTGAATCGTTAGCGAACGATTCAATAACAAGTATGTGTCTGAGTGAAGCCATGAGATTCAGGATGTGATCGGACATTGATCAGGTAACTGGAAAAACCCATACGTTTCACCGCTTCTACCGAACTGTCGCACGATCGAAGGCATGTGTCCCAAGAGAATCGGTTCATGTGAAGTTAGATAAGTGAACTTTCCATCAAACCAGCATGCAAATTATGAAATAATAGACACTTAAATTTCGAAGAAAGCCATTTTGCACCTCTTGCATTCCAAGTAAGTTTGAACGTTTCATAAGATGAATGGTCTGCCACGCCAGTCTACTTCACGTACCTTCGAAATTCGACTCGGGTGTTGAGAAAGTGCGCTCAGTCACGTAATGCATGGAAAAACAAAGGGTATGTGGGTTTTTGGCTGCTTGGTGCAATGTTTCAGTGAACTTTGTTACTAGCTGGCATCTTTCTTGTCAACCAAGCTTACCAATCTGACAGCGTATGCTGCTGAAGTTAGAGTCGAAACTGTGTTGGAACAAGAGGAATGTCCGATCACCTTCGTCTCCGGCCTATTCCCTGCCGCAAAACAGGTATTCACAGACAGAAAGAAGCAGAAAGAAACTCTGGTTGTCATCTGGGCAACTTGAGAACTGCAGAATTACTTTCTTGGGTCAAGGTCTGCGATCGTCACTGACCACCATTACTATTTTAGTTCAGCCTGGATACGTCCATTGCAAAATTTCTGACTGTCATGGGTCGATGACGGAACATCTGTGTGGTAACCTACAGTTAAGGCATTCTGCATCGACCGGGTCAGACGATCCTGTATGCAGATTTTCTATTACCTTCTCGATTGGCGTCGTTGCACGACAGTGCAAATCCGGCACACACGCATTGTCGTTTCAAGAAGGGAACTGAGCAAATGGATGAAGCAGTACTATTCCTCGATGATTTCTGTTGTCTTCAAAGGTTGGCGGTTCGGAGTCTGCAAGAGGCACCCCTGGAAAGTTTTCCATCCAATCTGAAGGGGTGTGATGCGGCAACGTTAGCTTAGATTTTACCCTAACCTCTGCGCAAGACTGTTCTGGAATATCTGCACAACGGACACGTGGATGTTGAAAGATTGACTTGATGACTTGAGATGAACGCTGATCTACGCACTGCACTCAAGGACCACGACGTGTGTCTCTATACGGTCAAGTAGGGAGCAAAGATTTGGACTCCGCAACCTGAGTGTTTCACATTCTGGCACCGCCGGCACTCTGACTTTTGCGGTCCGTTTCCAAACCGTCACAACGCATTCGTTGTAATCGACTTTTGCGTGAATGGCCAGTAATCTGTCTGACAAGCTCGCCGAACCCGTTGTGTTTTGAGGAAATGCTCTAGCCACGAAGGTATTTGGCAAGTGCTGATTACAAATACCGGGTCAGAGTTACGTGTGACGGAGATAAAGCCTTTGTTCGACAACACCGGATGCCGACACCTCTGAGCATCGCCCAACCACCTCTGCCCCAGTGGCACAACGTAAAAGTTGGTCAAAATAGTAAAGAGCGTAATCAGGTCCGTGAGCCCGAAAACGACGCCGGAGCATGAGACAATATTCGATAACTTTGTACCTCAATACCGGGATGCAGCTCATGTTACTACTAAAGAGAATCAGGCGAGATTGTTCAAATTGCGGTGCTGAGAACACTCCTGTGTCTTAGTGCATCAAGTGGTGTAGTGTGCTCCTGCATCAACAATCCTCAGTTGGCTTACAGAGTCATCATCCGGTAGCCCATTCAGTGAGTCGTCCAGATAACAGAATTCTCAACGATGCCGCTGTAAATCGACGTCACCTTATTCAGATTCACTTTCGTGATTATTCTTTGTGTTGAGCGGGTCAAATAGTAATGGAAGATTGAAGGAGAGTGTACATACAAGGGTTGAAGTTGGCGGGGAGATAGGACAGTGCTTGGTCAATGCAGGGGGGTCTAGTTCGTTGATTGTTCGTGCAGGGAAGCAAAACGTAGAATCAGCATCTATGATGCTTAGGCCAGCTGGAGGTCACAACCTTCTAGTTGATAATGTGAAAGAATGTGGGGGTGCGTATTGACAGTCATATCGTGAACAGCTTTTTCACTGTGGCCTCAGATCCTCGGGGCCGATTTCCTCGTTGCAACAGATGCCGTCATTGACCTGAAGCTCAAAAAGTTGTCAACCAGGTTTGGTTCCCTGGCACTCACAGGACAGCAATAGGATAGGGTCAACCAATTACTCATGGTGAACCCCTCCCCACTTGCACAGCCTCCTTACTCCATTGCACGATCGAGAAGTATGTGGTTACAACAGCACCGGACAACAGTGCGACGAACGAGCAACCAGACAGCAGCTATCCGACTGGGTCGACGAGTGAAGCAGTTGAGGGACCCCAACTGTAGCATCCCACCTCAGTCCGAAGATCTTTCCGGCAAGCGAGCTAAGTTACCGAGGCCCACTTGGGAGAGAACAGTTGTAGTAATCGGAACATCTGGGAGAGCCGAATGCAGAGCACAAGGCTCTACTGCTTCATACCCACCAGTCGGAAAGGCGCGGCTACAACCAAACATGAACGTCCTGATTGTCTTAATGCTGTTGGTCCGGCAATTTTCAGTCGTGTGAACCCTCCGCAGTTCACACAGCTGAAAAAAGTGTGATTAGTGGAGGACTGTCTCGCATCGTCTAGTCAAGTGGTTATCTACAAATTTACTTATGGTTCAAAATGAACTGGTTGTGTCCACAGCACTCGGCCTGCCGATTCTACTGCATCGAGAGTAACACCGGACCCAAGATAGTTCATTTCTGTCTGCTGATCCAAAGGTTTCCGTTCTGAACAGCAACGTACGATACCTTTTGTATCAAATGTGCGCAAATGTAAAGAGCTGCTACCTTTCAAGTGTAAGCATTATTAGGGCGTATCTTAAGTAGAACGACGTATTGCCAAAGTCAGACGCATGATTTAAGAAAAGCTTTGATGTAAGACCACACAGGGTGAGTCTGTGCGTGGTAGTCCGCGTCAGTGCTTGTTTCCCAGCTTTCTTGTTCAAGTTACCGAAAAGATGCGAGTGGTTTAAACCTTCATAAAGTTCAGAAAAATGGTTTAGCGAAAAAGATGTTTTTCGGTTATTCATCATCAGGCCAAATACATAACATTTATATGAAACAGAATTGCCAGAGCAAAACGAATAAATACAAATAACAATTTCAAGTGAGGTCAGACATGTCATAAGCACACACGAAGACAAAGTTGTGAGACGATTATATCACAATTATGAAGTAACTGGAACCATGGCGTTTTGACCGGTCGTGCAGTGGGTGGTCGGTCATGGCAAAATCAACGCCTGAACAAAGCGTTTCTGTGCGCGCAAAGGTAAATTATTCAGTCGAATTCTGATCGCTTAAGCCGTGGCCAAAATTCGGCATCTGACAGCTTTTGAGTGGATGCAGCTGACTCGGTAAATCGGACGAAGAGAGAAGGTCAGGTTGACAGTAGGATTTGTATCAACGAGGTGTGCAGCAATTGCGCTGGTAATCGTCTCGATGACCCCGCTGTTGATCAAGGCTGGATGATGATAACGGATAAGTCCAGATAAGCGCCTGGTCGTGCGACCCACTTAACTAGTTACATGGGAATAAGTAAATGAGTACGCACAAAAGGAAGCTGCAGAAACGGGCACTTTATCCTTTACCCGTAAACACAGGGCTGGGGTGGAGTTGAAACAAACACGCAGATTTGCAGCATAGAATGTTCTATTGATAGCGGTGTTAAGTATCCTATTGAGTGTTTCGGCAAGCGTATCGCTTTTGAATGGCAGTGGGATAAATACTGTCTTCGTTTTCGCTAGGGTCATCTTACCCTGTTTCTCGCGACCTTGCATAGGGTAGCGTTTTTGTACGAGCAATGTGCGTAAAAACGTTAGTTCATCGGAGACCGTATCCCATGTACACATTCTCATGGCTCTATTTATACGATCTTCCACGAAGAAGTTGAACAACGCGCAAAGATAAACCAATGATCACAAATATTCAAAACAAGATTGGATCGTAATGCCATGGTACTATTGAACAAATTATCAAAGTGAATATTTGGACAACCTCAACAGTTCCGATCGACAGATTGTTTCCGGGACATGGGTTACAATTTGCTACTGAACGGGCTAAATATGAACTATAATCACGCAATAAGACATTTATATCCGAAAGAGCTCTTCCGAACGGTGAACAGGTTCAAAACAATGAGGATGAGCCGAACTCCAAAAAGGGGGTGCACGCACCACTCGAGTGAAGTACATACAATGACCGACAACTGGCTATTCGCACAACCATCAAATCGACGTGATAAAACAAACTCACCTAGGTCCAGGTCCAATTAACGTCCAGAAACAGGGGAGGTTGAATGCAGAGGGGTGAATATTTGGGGGAATGCGGTTGGGTGGGATTTTCACATGATTTTAGTTCAAAAAGTTGATACACTATTTGTCACGCAGATTATGAGATTTCTCTTGTCTTAGAGGGACAAAGCTGCTGAAATGGATATACTGCCCATTTCAGATTTTACGTTGAACTGATCCATCAACACCTCGCTGGGTAAGCACGTCCAGGAAAGTTAGTTGGTCGTTGCGTTCAGCTTCTGGTGTAAATGTTACGTTTGTGTGGGCCGAGTTGAAAATGGCTGAGATATCCGTTGGGTTAGCATTTTCGCTAACTATACATATATCATCCACATATCACTCATAAACACTGAATACAAGAATGGTTTCTCCGAACTGGCCATTCTCAAGCTTCGACATGAAGGTGTCCGCAAACAACGACCCCAACGGGTATCCCATTGTCACACCATCTCTTTGTCTATGTAGTTCCCCATTGAAGTTAAACTGTATGTTATGAGTACGAAAGTACCACTGATTTAGTTCTAGTGGGAATATACGGACATCTAAGGTGTTAACCACAATATAATCACACAAATAGTCTATCGTCTCTTTCAGTAGAACATTTGTAAACAAGGACGATACGTCCAGAGAAAGAATCTTGTTGTTTGGTTAGGTTTGCCCCACTGATTGCATTAATGACTCCAAAGGTGTCTCGTAGGCTATGTTTTGACAGTTTCTTCCTGATGAGTTCAAGGAGATACGACGACCATTTCGCCAGCGAGTGGTATGGTGAGTTGCACATGTCCAAAATTGGTCGAAGAGTTACACCCGCTTTGTGAACTTTCGGTAATCCGTACAGCCTGGGACTTGTGGTTCCAATGGGTCGAATGCGTTGGAAATTTGGGGAGTCAACTGTCCCGTTTTGTTCCATGGAACGCAATATTTTTCGACAACACGTTCCCTAGTTTAGAGATTTTGTCATTCTCATTCCTTATCTTCTCGAATTTGGTTTGGTCATCTAGTATGGCCTGCATTTTGTCTAGGTAATCTGTCTTATTGAGCAGAAATATCCCAGCACCTTTATCCTCTTTGGAGAGAATAATGCTTTCATTTTCCCTCAGACTTTCGACTGCCAAGATACGCTCATGCTTTAAGAGAGATTTCCTAAAGTTATCGACTCCTTGGTTCAGTGACTAGTAAAGGATAAAGCAAGACATTTGATTATGCGTTGCTGTCTCTGTCTGTCTGTATGTCTGTCTATCTCTGTTGACTGTGAATAAAAAGAAACCTGGATGAACCTATTGGCGTTCATTCGTGTCATCGCCAATCAATGAAACGCCATGAAACGATAGTCCCTTTGGCCTGCACGAACGATAGAGGAGGCTGGGAATGTTTGTGAATATATTAGAGTGGTGCACATACCATCTAGGAGACACTAATTTAGTACACATTAAGTGACTTATGAAAGCTGGATAAAAAAAAGCGGCCAGGAGGCCTGTACGGCGGTTCGTCTTTCCCCCATCCACCGATCCAGTGGAAGATTCAGACTTACGACTGATTCGGTAATGAACAAATAGGTAGGTAGCACACGAGCAACTCCTACTTTTTACGAAGTTCTGTTGTTGCAGTCATCTGCTTATGTCACACTTCATTTTCAGAAGATGATCCTCTAGGAACTCATCGTTGTTCCGTGGGAGACTTGTTAGTTGTTGACCAAATGTGTGCGGGATTTTATGTGTGAGAGAGTTGAGCCTCCTCTACAATGTCTGCAATGCACTGAGAATTGAGTATGCTTCGTCATGTTCTCTCCCAGTGGTCCGCCTCCAAACATTTTCGCCAAACGTCACATCCTTTTCATGATACGAGCAAGTGGCCAGCACATTCGTTTACAGATGTGGAGGGAGTATCGGACTGATACAAAGTAGGAGACTTCGGGGCATCTGGCGCTAAACTTTTTCTTGAAAGGTCCAACGTTATTTACGCCTGTTCGCCGTGGCTGCAGACTTTGTAGACAGACGCAAGTTCTCTGTCACTCGGGTCCCAAAAGCGAATATGAATAGTTTATTATCGTTAGAATATCAATTAACCTAATTTTAATGGTGACTGCGCATGACTTTGCGTTTGCTAACGTTTAACGATAAACTTTTATCTGTAAACAGTTAGCTAAGCAACTTCAGTTCGTTCTCCAGGATTCCCGAGAATCCCAAATTATTCAAAAGCTCGTCAGCACTTTATGTCTCTGGTGTACAACAACGTCGGCGGTGTGGTAGTGTTGGTGCAACTGGACATAAAACGAACAACAACAACCCCGGAAGTCACTGCTACCAAGGGACGAGTTGGATATTTGTCCATTCCCCTTGACGATTAAACTACGTCCAGCTAGCTAATCCTCTAGCTACTTGAGTGCGTGATCACTGTCTTGTGATGTTTCTATATGGGGATGGTGTGTACAACTCTATCAAAAATTTCAGGAAAGCCAAGATAGGTTCGATATTAGCAACAATCACTCGAACATCACGGGCAGTCATCAGTTCTGTTGGGCATAAAGCTCCCTTACAGAGACCATGATGCAACTTTGTTATTAGCTCGAGATCTCCCCTCTTAATATGGATAGTACCCTAATGAGTCCTCCACTATACCGGAGACCACTGAAAACAAAGGTCGTAACATGTAGCTTACGGGGCCTTCTGTGCACCGATTCTTGATGATAGGTTTGACTTTAAAATTTTTTTAAAAACCCTCAGTAAATCGCTGACTGTCAAAGGATCCATAAAAATCACCGTTATCGACTCTGCTAATGTTTTAGAATGGCTTTTCAAGGTGATCAGGGCATCACGTCCGGGCCGAACGACTTGTGGTGGGAACTGATGTGTACCTGACCGGACGCAACCAACGTTAGACCATACGGGCAATAACAGTGGTAGAGAAAACATGACTCAGGAAAATTACAAACCACATTCTGACATTTACAAGCGGTAGCGTCATTCCTGAGTGCGTGGATGAAGTGCCGTTGGTCGATGAAGGCGCGGCCAATCAGAACGTAGCTTGCTTAACCCACATGTGACGCACACGCACATCCGGCATCGTCTCGGTCCACCTGCTGATCAAGACCCAACGCAAACAGCCTAAAGGCGGACTAGTTTGAACTCGCTTTTAAGATTTGAAGTCAGTCGAAAATAAATTTGAAGAGCTTACGAATACATCGGGTGCCCTAGGAGCGGAATTTTCTCATTGACCAACTCGATCTCTCCTAGATCGAGATAGAGGAATGTACGTTGGTGTATATGTGAATGTTCAAAAAGTTCTCGAAATGAAAAAAAAATACATGCGTACATAAATGAAATATGAGTCACTGTGATTCCATCTATGGAAATGTTCTCTCTCTCTCTCTCTCTCTCTCTCTCTCTATATATATATATATATATATATATATATA
>QNGE01007024.1:0-18424 GCA_008508345.1 Paragonimus westermani
CTATGAAAAGCCAGGCAGACCATTCATCATACAATACGCCAATGGTGATACACTGGAGCAAACAAGTGCAGGATACTGGGCATCTCTGGTTCAAGCCGCAAGTTCTGTGAACCAAGCTGCAGGAAATCTCGTGCGCTCATAACAGGGAGTGCCGAAAAATTTGCACATCTTAGTACAGCATGTGTTTAAGTAGACAGCTTATGCCAACAGAATAAACATCTAAACATGTGAAGTTGACATACCGGCCCTCTTTTCGGACAGTGAACTTAAAATGATGCCTGTGATTGTCCATGTGGCGCTGTACATCACTATGAACCGTCAAGTAGCATCCAGAATCCCCTCATACCTTTGAGATTTGGGGTCCAACACACTGGTCCGATGGAAGCCACCGCAATATATACAGGAACACGATCAAGTAAAAACTGACGCAACTCCGATACTGTGGCTGTACAGAAAACTTTCCGGGGAGCGAAGCGAAAAACGCTGGAGCGAATTGAACACGGTTGAGTGCACTAACGGTATGTCCATGACGAAGAAAGTCATCTTTCACTTGGGACAAACGACTAGTTTATTGTAGCTGTCATTGGCAGCCGAATTCAAAACCAGGCATGATACATATTGGAAACACCACACTGAGCAATTGTACAACTTAATCATCAGGATCACTGCGGTGGAATGAAAATACTCTTGACCTGTTGTTGTTGACGCTAACTAGCTGTTGTCTGATGCGTGTTGCAGTACAATTGTTGTATGCTTGATAGGTACTGATTGAGTTTCCGTTCCACTCGTTATCTTCCGAGTTTCTATTTGGCAATGTTTTTACTGTTGATCTGTTAAAGCGCGAACAATTTTCCGTTCCCCAAACCTTTCAACACAACTCCGGATGTACATAGGCATCCTCAGCTTTTCCTAATCCGTACAGTGAACCAATACAAAGGTAATCATAGCAAACTGATAGTATGCCAACCCACACAATAACCAGAAAAAGCAGAACATTGAGCAGTAGTGAAAACCGATAACTATCCAAAAAGTGATTCTCAGAGTAAAAATGCGGGAGTAAATAAGTTCACAATAATAGCATATAAATCCGATTCGAATCTGCAGTTACTCGCTCAAGCAGTAACATTGTTTTGTACCGATAGAAGCTATCTTTTGCAAAATTTGGGCAAGGAAAACAAAACTACCAGGAAAGGTTGCTTTTAACGTCCGCTACAAGTTCTGCGGTTTCATTTTAATGTTTTAAACGATACTCACTTCATCCTAATTCCGGATTCAATCAGAGTACATTCGTCTATGAACCAGAACACCTTAAAACGGAGAAATGTACTTAGAGCAACAAAGATATAGAACCGTTCAGAAAGTAAGAAGAAAGGTTGATAATCGTAATTCACCTATAGTCACGCAAGTCTGATACTACTTGGCGTCCAAAACGACACGCTGTCGATAGCCTGACTCACCCGAGTGCTACATTCAACAAGAAAGCTTAAGCGTACTTCATCATGGATTGACAAGCGAATATTATTGATGCACATGTTAGAAACTTGTGCAGCTGATAATGCACATTGTTGGAGAAGACATGAGTATGACAAACTAACTGGTAGGTTCTGTTTTTGCAAGTCGTTTACCACCGTAGGTCTGGAGAAGGGAGAAATGGCCATAGTGAAGAAGCAGTAGTTGTTCTTGTTGCTAGTGGTAAATGAAGACGGAACTGTCAAACCAAACAGACATAACGAAGGCACAGACCAGAAAAACAACCCAATAATTGCGGAGGGAATCAGAGGATGCAAAACTTCTACTAAGATGACAACGATCGGCTGAAAATAATTTCCCAAGCAGCTGCCCGCAACGTGACTGAATCGAACACAACACAGAAAAGTGTGACCGTCACAGCGAAAAGTATTCCGAAAGCTGCACGAAGCATTAGTGAGCATGTAAATGCAAGGTAAAGCGTGCACACAAAAGGAAACGGTGACGAAAGGTACCGCAAGTTACAAACTTCGGGAACAGGTCGACCGAAACAATCCGAAAAGACTGACAACAGTGAATAAGCCAAAAAATCACTCAGTATGACATGTACAAATAAATCAAACGGAAGCAGGAGAGGGGAGTACGGGTGTTTAAATCGATACGCCAGTAAGACAGCCGAAGCGTCCTGGAAGACAAGATTTTCGGCACACGCGGACTGATAACCAACGGGGAGGGGACACGAATTGACAATGAGTGGCATAAGCAAACATGAGAGGGTCTAACATAAGAAATAAAATAAGCTTGATGCAATGACCGGTGTGGTTGTGAATACGTGAGATAATTCAGGCAGAAGATGCCACAGCAGAGGCTATAGCACCGCACTCTGGTGTGTACGGGCTGCAAGAAGAATAGGGGGATTTGGCTTGCAAAGCATCAGAAACCAATCAAACCGAAACGTGAAACAATTCACACGACGACAATAACAACAAAGTATGGCTTGCTCAATCTATTCAACTCGCATTGCCAGACACAGTACCACCTTGGACTAGCTTGGCATTTTCTTCCAAGTATTTGATACGTCGTTCGTGTCCTTTGATAATGATCTTCATTTTTCGCATATCGTCAACCAATTGCTGCACCACTTCTGGGTCGATTGTAGTGATCGCATTGCCGGATGGAGCCAGAGCAGCGGCTCCGTTTGAATTCTAGGCGACAGAAGAAAAAACCACACAAAGCGGATAAAGGCTATGGAGAACGCATTTTGTGTATACAGAACAAGGCGAGGTAATTAGCAAACAAGGAAATACGCAGTGGCTTCGGGAACATATAGCAATTGGAAGGCAGCTCGATCATTTATGAGGGTGGCATGTAAAAAGAAACACAAGTTTGGATAAAGGACGAACAATGGATTTGGGACACACTGAAGCCAGATTCTGTCCCCGTAAGGTGGTTGCCTCAAGTACGCAGAACTGCAGAAACAGAGCAAAGGTGCATGTGTCTTCCATAACCAGTCGACAACATAACGTAGGGACACAAGCAAACATAAAACCATCACCAGAACGAACACTAGTAACAGCCAGAATACGTTCAAGACTACTCTCGACAAGAAGCACTTTCCATAAGACATAAAAGTGATTCCGTTTAGTAACAGCATATGTTAGTTTCACGAAACCTGAGCAATGAGCATGCGGCACTATGAGTAAGACTGGCAGAATTTGCAGGAATCTTAGAATAGACATGCACACAAGATTAACATGGAGTCTCAGAAAAAACTCTCCATAATATCGTAGAGTATTATGGACCCCTCAGAAAGAAATATTCCGCTCAGTAACCCTCGCTTGCAATTTGTGACAATTACAAAACAAGTACTCCACGTAGGACAGAACCAAAAAGCCAAATTGAACGAAATTATGTAATCCAGCATAATTTTATGCAACAACACGAGTACGTGTGAGATAGAATTTAGCCAAGCTCCGTAGGCTTACACAAGATTCAAACAGATTATTTGAGCTTACACATTCTCGATCATTAGAACAATATATCCAATATTCTATGGAAGTCAAGCCTCAAGTGAGGAATCGCAATGTGACGAAGATTCTATTTTGAGAAAGCCTCCGAGTTGGTTCCCCGAAAAGCTTAGTAGAGTTTACCTTCCTATTTTAGCTGTCATCTTAGTCAACAACTCCAGGTGCCTAAATATCAAAATGCCATTCCTAATATACTTTACATCGGTTGGGATTAGGACGATCATAAGCGTGTGCTGCCAAAGATGTGTAAAAAGCCCTTTTCGCTGCATTGTCTGGTAAATGTTACCATCACAAATTAGTTACTAATATGACGAAGAAAGCGCCCGTTTCGGTGCACCTGACTATTTTCCAATTTACCAACAACAAAAAATATTTACCCCGGAATCAAGCTGCACGATGTGGCCGAACAGTTAGGATTGTGAACTTTTTATCCACGTTTCCAACAGGTCACCGCTGAACAGTATCGAGCTCACGAACGGCTTTGCATACTTTGAAGTCATACTGTCAGCTATGTGAATAACCACGTATTTAGCCCCTGTTAATCACCAAAATAGTTGGGAACACTTACCAGGTGCACTCCGACGTGACCGTCTCAGAGCATAGAGTTAGGCAAAAGCAGACCAGATAAAACAGTGCCTTAGTTGATCTTCTGGAAAACACAAATTTGCAATTCGGCACTCGATTCTCCGACATGCTGGTCAGTCACTGGCACCCTCCTGATCTACTGATTTGTTTAGGTATTTTGCAGAAATTAGCGTAACATGTACTTCTATATCAAAATTCTCTTTTAGTGTCTTGTTAAGAACTTATTTGTGTACATAAACTTCCCGTAGTTTCTTATATGTTGTAGTTTCAATATCGCTTCACCTTCAACGTTACCAAAAGTGAACTACAGAGGTAACACACCCCGAGTAACAATTTTTGAATGCGACTGATGCTTGTTGAAAGCAAACAATGGTTATCAGCTGGCAAAGGTTCATGTTGGGCGATTGAACTGACTTGTAGTCCAGTAGGGGAAAGCATCAACCCATGTAGTATCGAACTTTCCCGACACCTTGGCAAGGATCAGAACTGCCCAAATGCCATAAAAAGACGGATTTTCTGATAATTGCTGGTAATGCAGCCAGTCTGCATGTGACGTTTTTAGTGATGATGCTGTGCAGTGATCATTGCAAAGAGGAACGACACATTGTTTGGACAAACGCGAGCTTGTTATTTTGAAGCCTGGGAACGGTCTCCAATACAAAATGCAAACCATATACGGATAGGGTCTAGATTAAGTGGAGCAGTGATCTTAACAGTCATGGTAAGAAAATTTCAAGACTGATTGTTTGTAAACAGATAGAGAGCGCATTCGCGGACAGATTACACACGGATCCACGTATGAACCCGAATGAAAAATAAGAACACGGATTCACGTCGTGCCTGCAAAACTGCGTACAAGTCATACAAGCGAGCTCAGGAATCAAAGACATTGGCGATCGAATGAACTGAAGTAGTTAGCAAAGCCATGGTTAGTCAGCAAGTGCATCAGGACCAGCAAGGAAAACCTACCGGAACAGCACGATCGTCAGACTACAAATGCAAATATCAGAAAATTATGAGAGTCCGAAGCATTAACAAACACAGAACATTAGTATGTTAGAAAACACATCATGACGCACAACCTAAAAACACCAGTGTTCACAGTCATAGCGATGGAGAATTCACAGTCCGTCTATGCGTTCACAAGTAGGATAAAAATGGAAACCAACTGGACCGAATCACTTGTACTTGATACTATGTGAGCGCGTTTCATTTGAGGACAACTTAGAACAAAATCAGCGTGAACCTGGGGATGACTACAAAGTGTAACAAACAGACCAGGTTAGTCTAGCTGATAAAAGAGAGGACAGCATTCAGGACCGGAAATAAGAACGGTACCTTATTAATAAAATTACGAGAACTCGTTTAGAGCGCCATGATCCATTCGTCTAGATTTGTTTAACAGGTAAGATTCATGCTCAGCGACCAGTGCGCGTCATGGGTATTGTAGTAATAACAATTCGTTACTGAGTTGGTCTACGAATTTTATAATCTGCCTTCACTTAGGAGAACGTGATTCTCAGACTGCTGCCAAACAAGCAGTACAGAACATTCTTTGCGGCTCGCCTGTACCTCTTTTTAAACGAGGATGGTTTCTATAAGCCCTGATATTCGTTTAGAATAAAACCACGCATTCAGCTACCTAGAGGAGTATCTCCGTCTCGAATTGTTCACGCTGAACAAAACTACGTAAGGGGAATGGTAGGCTTAGAACAGCACGTTACATACTCCTCACAACAATGTTCAAAAATGTATGCACATAACTCTCTCCTGAAAATATTCCGTGTACATGCACAAAGGCACGCCAGTTACGAACAGCCGGTCCGCAATCCTAATGAGTGTTTAGTTGAGGACCAACGGTGTAGGTTGAAATGACCAATAACCGCCTCGATTTGCACGAATATGGGCCAAAGGATGAGAAAAATGGCGGCACAGATTTGTTCACAAACAGAACTGTGCAAATCTCAACAGATCCGACAGTGACAGCAAACCTCCACGTTTTCCCAATTGAACAGATCCTAACTGTGAAATTTTGTCTGCATACCATCCCGTTTATAAATATTCTAGTGGCCCGTCTCACAATATGTTTAGTAAGGTGCGAGAAAGACCTCTAACACTCTATGGAAAGTGTTCGACGGGCAGATTCGTCCTTATTAGAAATGATCCAGTGAGAAGTATACAGTAGCTCACAACACACTATCCGATAATAATGCGGCCATTTTTAGGAAAATGCTAATTATTTCTCTATTTCAAATGCTGCGTTTCAAAACTAAAAAGTCCACCTATCAACAGACCCCGAAAATCCGGGAATTAAGCAAGAGGATCCAAAAGCATTCCGCCACTTTTGTACAAGCTAGTGGGCACATCTGACACCACAAAACCGACTGTGTCGAGTCCAATTTCATACCATTTACTCTACTTATACGTTCATAGTAGTATATTCCTATCTCCGAAATTAACGTCATTCGTCAGCTTCTCTTCTCATCCGCTGTCGTTTGGTACGTATACATTTATTTGGTCCCCATACGCTAGCCACGAACAACTAAACAGTATCCGAATTTATCATTTGTATTCCTTCTCCTATCGTAGTGTACCATAGTTGTTCAGATGAATCACAGTAACGCGCTACACATCTTACTGGCCGCATTGACCAGAGAGTTTGTCAATTGTTTCCGCTGGGTTTGTATACTTGGTCTCAAGTGCCTGATTATCTAACTTGTTTATTATAGTAATCCTAGAACCACCTTTGCTAACAGTATATGTATCTACATATACGCTTTTGCCCTCATCCACTTTAGGATATACATATATCCCAGACCGTGTGCAAGACTGGGCTACTACAAATTATAATTCGACTCTTCAGTCGATTTAACAGTGTGATATAGTAATTCCATTCCGAGAGCGATAGGACTTCATCCATAACAACCAGGAACATTAATCTAATCAACAAAGCGCATTCACGCTCTTATATGAACGTTTCAAACACGCAAGCTATACGTGGACAACAATTGTGGCTTGTGCCAAGAGAGTGAAGCTGAGTGGGCCGAATAAAATTTCAGTGGTTTCAAAGCCAGTTTGTGCAAATTAACGTACACGGAAACGTCCAAATACAGCTTAAGATGAGCACGACACCAAAAGGACCTCTCGATCAGTATTCAGAAACCCATATCGGTGTGTTCCCACGGCAGGAATGAGGTTACAAAAGTTTGCAGCTGAGACTGTTGCCAGACTGACAGGCCATCGAATGCTGCCCAGGATAATCGAAAAACTTAGACTGTGAACCTCTCGTAAGATGGTGCACAACTATCGACTTGCGTCCACATTTACTTCATGCAGAACACATTCATCATCAACTTGTGTGACTAGACATCTTCCCAAGGATGTATGAGCCCGTATGTTGGCTATCGGTTTTTAACTGGTGAAAAGTCTAGTGTTTCGCTATATTGTCTTGACACTCAGGCCAGTGAACTAAGAGCTCCAAACTGGAGAAAACCAACGAAAGTGCACTCAGATTAAACCATCCAGAGTTGGTAACATCGCCAGAAAAGTACCGATATGCAAACTAGTGCGCATCTATCAAGTGATCTCGACAGCAGAACAAAAACAAATGAATCAATTGCCACAGATATATAAAAACACTAGGAAAGGCTCAAAAGATGGTACAAAAAATGTATTCATGATGACACGGTTAGATAATACACCAAAGAACCAATTCATACGACACAAGTTGCTGTTATGTTATGCGGATCCAGTGGACGACTGGCAAACAGGTGCGTAATGACGAAAAGAGAATGTGGTCAATCCAACGTCGTTTTAGGAAGCAACAATTACATCTTGACCCGTTCAACACGTTCCTTGATCAGTGCTGAACCGATCACATTACAGTTTGACACTTGACACGTGCGAATGATGCAACTTTGTGCATGTTTGTGGTACGAACAATAGCTGTTTATTACCGTTAGCTCCAGGTCTTCCCGTAACAGTCACCCAGGAGGTTTGAGTCCAAACACAACTTCTAAGGGTATTCAGAGTAGCCCAATATGACAAGTCCCGAAAAGTCAACTCACCTTTCTGAGTGGTTCATTGGTCAGCGCTTCGTCACACTCTGATTATTTCACTTCCTTATAGTCAATAAGCAAACTCCTGACCTAGCTATGCGGCTTACCCTCTTTCAGTGCCACTGCGTATTGGTGCGACAAAATGTTTTCATCAAAACTCAACGACTGCACAAGCGATCCGCAGAGAATCTCATATGTAACCCCGAAACATAGCAATCTGCTTGCTGGTTGAACAAAATCAGGCCATTCTGATGCAGTATTTGTACTTGTTCACACCCACGAGATCAATTGTGCATTTACGTGTATCACCCATACACCTGCAGAAGTCGCATGTAGCAATTAGCAAGCAATACGAAGTTAACAACACATGTGAGTCAAACCAGCAAGTCATAAAAGAATATATAAAACTGAGAAGGCTGAGTGAACACAAGGTTAGCGGGCGTCCACATCAGAACTGCTGTCACAGTGATTCGTGACAAGAGTAGATAAAGTACCAAAACAGCCAACACATCCGGCTACAAATTACAAAGCACAAATAACATTTTCAATAGGTAGAAGATTTGAAAATATGGAAAAATTTAAGTCATATTAATAAACCAAAAAATAAGCTACAGACTAGTTGAACTGAAAGACAACAAACAAAGTTGAAAGAACCTTCCCAAGTTCGGTTCAATGCAACTGCTGTATGAGGTTAGATTTCGTAACTGCAGCACAACAATGATAACTCTGAATCGTTGTACATTTAAGTTTCCACAACACGGCGTACTGAGAGCAGGAGAATGAACCGAAACAACCAGAGATAATGACCGGTTGATCGGCAACCAAAGGAGAGTTCATGTTCTTTATTATCGAATGTGCGTTGCCGAATGAGGTTTCAAACACCTATATATACTGCAAAGGGATGCTGAGTATGGACGAAACATACACAACAAGATTGGGCCGGGTGCGGTTCCGAAGAGTAGTAGACGATAAAACAAGTAACTATCTGGCATATTCTCCGATAGAAACATTCTCCACCTCATTCCTAGTGGAACAAACAGGCAACGTAGATCGATCAAAATCTCACTCACTTTCGACCAATGGTACAGCCCAAGCAAAAAATGTCCGAAACCGCACTTACTGATATCACCCGGTAAAAAGACTTAAGGTAAAAGACAGGGGCCTAGTCTTTACACCATCAGGTACACATTGCTACGTTACAAACAATGCTGCATACGGACTGGACATTACCGGCCAATCCATTCATAGACAGGAGCAGTCACGGTAATCGGGTTGAAAGCTGTAACAATCTGTCATCACTATCATTGACTTACCGCAAGCACAAAGCACCGGATCTCAATCGTCGTCTCTTTAGCCACCAGCCCATAAATATATTCAACAGCACTGGGATCTTACCAGGCCGCAGGTCAACAATTTAATTAAGTGCGGGACTAAGGGATTATACTTGTGTCCATACCATATTGCACTATAGTACAGAACGGACGGACAGCATACGGAGAACAAACTGTCGGGACGAGTGAACCAATCAGATACCTTGCTCTTTTGTGGGAACCCGCAGGCTTGTTCCTACGGGGATACTAGTTTGTTGGATCGAGTTAACAACAGTAGCAACCACGGGGTACACATCAGGCATTGGTAAGCTAACTAATCAGGGTTGACGCAAAGAAGTTCCAGAAACTAATATGACTTTGAAGACGATGTTTGAAAATTGTGTTAGATTCAACCCGAACTAAAATCGAATGACAACTGGATATACTAACATGACAGTGTCCTTGCTTATCGATAACACCCGATATAGAGATTTCCCGCAATGTTAGTTCCATATCCTGTTAGACTCAGTCACGTTGGGCACCTCCGCGATTATCTCGAACAGAAAGGTCGACAGAATAAACTAGCACCAATTACCTGTAAATTTGAAGATTGAATTTGATCAACCTGAGAACAGGAGTACATTATGATATGCTGCTCAAGACAAAAGGCTGTAATTATTAGTAAAGACGGCAACTACATTTTGATGCAGATATACAACATTGCTGTCTTATAAGGTAAATTATCAGTCACAGTTGCATGGGAACACGGTGGTGTATGCATTGGTGTGATAGTCAGCTGACCTCACATGCACTGAAAGCACTTCACCGTATCACCGACGCAGAACAGGTGAAAGATAGGAACGTAAACAATTCGAACGCAAGAGATGCTTCAAAGTACAAATGGGCGAAATAATTGGCCAACTGGAAACACCACCCAAAAATAAAGCGACTGGTCAAAACAAACATGATTCTCGGACATACTTAACGGTACATAGCACCTCCGAACTTTGGCTAACATGGTGTCAATAAACAAGGTTTCTACTCTATGGGATTGATGATTAATTTGATCAAGACAAAACCGCGTTACTAAGGCAAAAAGGTTGTAAATCTGTGACGCAAAGCAACAAACACTACCACCACATGTAGCCACGTCTTCAGCTGGTCAGACGTCAAATTAACTTGAACGTATGTTGAAAAAGTAAACGTTGGCTACAATTCATTAAATAGTGTGCGGCTAGGTATAAACTCTAAATCCGTTTGTGCACCAAACGCCTAGGTATTCATCAACGGTCCGAAAATGCCTTCTAATAGTCTACCATTGTCATCGTTGCCGAGTAACTTTCGATCAATAAAAATGTGACTGACAAACCAGTAGCATAAGAGTGATTCATTCAAATCACTTCAAAGTTCGACAATCTGCCGTATTTTCTCAATGATACGACAGGAGAACGCGTATCGGAGCTATCACATGATCAGTGACGATGATGACATAGTAAACTGGTCCCATCGAACCCGTCCGAACTGTAAACAAGATTCCAGTGAGAGTGACAATGGTAGAATCAAACCACGACTTTATTGCTAGTTTCATCTGGTCATGTTCAACACATTTTGTTGCGGGCGGTTGTGGTGACCTTCACAATGCTAACAATCGTGCAATCGACAGGATATTTGTAGAATACTTGCCATAAACTCTGGTTTAAATAAACCATCACAGATTTCTGCAAATTTTTCTTTGTACGATATGAATTCAGTGAGTCTAATTTGGAGGAAAATCTGTTGTATAACATCGAAATACACATAAACAATGGAGCATTGCTTTCAATCAGTAAAGTTACTCAATTTTGCGAATGCAAAACAGATTCGCCGTCACCATATACGAATGAAACAGTTGTAACAAAATCAATAGTATCCAGTTCTTCAACCTGATCACTGTCGACCTACGTTATGAACATTCGACCTTAAAACTTCCTCAGCCTACACCCGGTTGGCTTTCTGAGTGGGATGCCAGCAGTCTCTCACACAATATGCACTAAGTAAATACTAAAATCATAGCAGTGAACAGTTAGCACACTGATTTGTTTGAATCTCACTAATGTGGATGGGCCGCAGTTTGCCTAGGAATGCCAGTCTAAAGTGATTACAACATGGGGGGATGAAATGGTGACCTTAATCTGGCATGATGTTTACTCTGAAAGTGATATTCTATGATCGGTTTCGTCATTGGTTGGACTCCCCAGATAGAAAGAGTCCGAAAGAGCCTCAAAGTGGCAACTTCCCTGGTCGAAACTCTCATTTGTTCAGGCACCAGTAGGTTGTGAATGGTCGCTGGGTCGGGCTTCGTTCATACCACCTCTACCCGATTAACTCAAAACAAATTGAAGATGAACTTTCTACAGTATAACAATAACCAACCGTAACCTTGCAGGGGTAGCCAATACAAGCTGGCGATGCGAGTTACACTGAGTTCATTCTGAGAGACGCGGCGTGAACGCGCTACACAACAATTCTATCGGCCGTCCTGATATAAACGATGCTCACACGACTGGCGGCCAAACGGATGGGATTGGCTTATAACGCAAAAATTTGCGGAATCGAATATTGGTCAGCCCACCTCATCTGTCTGATGAGTCCGAGTGGGGGTGAAATCGAACGGGCGTCGGACTTGAAAAATAGGCATTATGAAATACTTTAAGCTAACACATTCTTCGATCTAATTCATCATAAAGCTTCGGGGATTTTGAAGGCCGGCGTGACGGATGACCATATTGGAGTGGCCGCAACTTATCGATACCAGAAGCACCACCCGATCCCAAGATTCATCAGTTTGAATCGGCTATCTCGTTCAACCTGCAACAATCGCTACCCTATGTCATTATACCACTCATTTTTTGGAACACAGAAATCTGTGATTACACAAACTGTAACGTTTCAGTTAAGTAAGTAACTTGTTTATGCATCGTTAAAAGTTCCATTTCGTTAATACAGACTGGACAAAAGGCAAAATGTTTTTGAGCGCCAATAACACAGCAGACGGTAAGGAGACGAAATACATATCAACGTGTTAGCCAAAGGGTGCATTCCTCAGTGAATATGAAAGAATTCACAAAGAAAGCACGGCGGAAATAAATTGCGGTTTTTGAATCCCTAAGGCTTACTTGAATGTCTTCATGGTCAATCTGAAGGAAGAAAACGCGGAGGTAAACAGTTTTGGCCTCTATAACGTTTCCGCTTATCACCTCAACTGCATCCCCGCATACTGCATAGAACTGCACCATAATTATTGATACTTAAACTGACCACAGAATGTCAAAGACAGACAATAAAAGCAACTGAATCATTAGTGAGAACCAACATGAAGTAAGTATTCGTGGGTCGCAGGATGCAGTATGATTTCACACATTCGAAAAGGACTTCGTACATAGTTACAACAACCAACAGTTGCTAAAACAAGTCAAATGAAGACGACAACTGTACATGAAGATGCCCTCCGAAGACAATAATACCCAATCCTAAAGACAGACCACATTTGAATGGTAAACCAATATTACAAGCACTCGTTTTTGGCGATCCAAAAGCAAACAAAGTTTCGAGAATAAAACTACTTGGAAGTGCAATCCTAAGTGTGCGATTCGAGTGTATTCGCTATCTAGTAACTGAGAAAGATGACTATAAGAACCCATCCCGTACGTCAGCCTTCATATATCCAAATATCTTTTCTGCATGCCTGTGAAATGGACCTTCATAACTACACCACAGATGATCAGACGAGGAATGACCGAAAACGAGTCTGTTTATTACCTTGTCCCCTTATCAACAAATGGCATTCTGCACAAATATAGAAACAATTGTAGGATGTACGAGTCGACAGATTTCCAGGCATCTTTAAAAGTGTCTACGGTGGACTGAAACACTGGTAATGATGCAGCAAAATTTACCATGGGACAGACCGTACAACACCGCACTAATTACTTCCTTTTCAGACTTATCTCGGAAACAGAATGCTTAGTAGTTATGTGTGCAAGACACACCGGCCTAGTTTAGAACTGAGTACTTGTAAAGTGATCGGAACGGGGCATTCGTTTTTCGGTGAGTGATAAACCACTCCAACGCCAAGGATGTTAGTATGTTCTTGTGTTCATTGACAGAAACAAAACCTGCTGCCCGAGACCACGCAACGACAGTGATGTCACGTCTATTAGAAACCGGTTACTTAAACGTTGTCAGTAGTATAAGATTATTACGGTATATTCTGATAGCTAATTTCGTGCCTACGCAGACCAAACGCAAGAAACACCGGAGTCCAATATCATATTGGGAGGAATCCCACATAGAATAATCATGCAGAAAGAACAAGAATGGTTAGATGCAGCTTTTGGTAGGGTAGTAAAAAGCAAATTGAGAGTTGCTACTCTGAGGCTTCGGTTTGCAATACGACAGACGGTTTCAATTGAAAGTTAAACCCAGTGAAAAAAGATGCGAAAAGTCCAGTAAAAAACCAATAATGAAGAAAAGCTTTTGATTTTCAAGTGCCCAATCACAGGTCTGTAGTTCGCGCTTGGCCCCAACTTTTTTAAGATGAATGTGACGCGGTGATGAATGTGATACGGTTGCGACCGTACTCTAAACAGCGTGGACATTCTGAGACGTTAAGAAGCTGGCTAGACCAGGAACACATTTGAAACCAATAATACAGTGAGGATCATAAAATCATAAGATTGTTCCAAATTCGATTCTCGTGAACGCTGTGTGGCACTGACAACACACTAGTGAAATATCGCCAAGTATTTACCTGCCATATGTGATTAAAATCTAGTTTCACAACATGCACAGGCAGTGCACGGCCTGTGACCGCACAACCTGCATCAATAAATCAGGTTACAAATAAAAAGCTAATGCACTGGAACTTTAGGGAATGACTGATCGCACGTGACCATGTACACATTCTGGTTTATGGGAAACGAGTGATTAACGAATTATGTTTTGCTGTTCTACACACTGCGTGAAGGGTCAAGTATGCATTTTTGGCTGAAATGAAGTTACTTCGAAAAAACAACTGTTGATCGACTGTGTGTGACGAAAGCTTTTCACAGACTTTCACAGCAGAGGAAATTCTACAACGAAAAGGCTTTGTGAGTCGCAGGCGGTCCCTAATACTAAAGAAAAGGTCAGATGATAGTAAGGTTCCATTGTTGAACACCTGAGTAAAAACCAATGTGGGCGAAATACACAGGAAGTACATAGAACAGATTGAAAAAGAGAAATGTTATCGGCTAACCAGGAGGCCTAATCACGATCCGCACGATAAAAAAGGGGAAGTAAATGCCAATTCAATAAGGAAACAAGCAGTCGATGTCAACGACCATTAGCAAAATGATGAGCAGCTACTTCGACCTTGGCAGATTTCAACACGAGGAGGAATCGAAGCTACGAACTACGCCCGAATCATCCAGAAACTTATCTATTAGAGCACTGCCAACAAATCCAACCTCAAACTGTTCTCTGGAGCCATAGTGACTGCTTGCTAGTCTGTGGAACAACCAGAAATGGCGATTTCCATCTAAGAGGAAGTGTAACGGCTACGGAAAGCAGGTCCGCACCGAAGATACTGGCTATCAAGAATATAGGTTGCTGGCTCCGATCCGTCAGTCTCGAATGTTCTTGGAATGCTTTTGAGACCCATAAACCGTCTAAAAATAAGGTACTGCAACAGAAGGAAAGTTAACTCAAGCGAAAGATCGCTACATAGTTTTATGAAACTGTCGTTCAACTAATAAAACATAAATGTCCATGGACTTAAGAATAGATCCTGGGTGATGACAGAAACAAGTTCCCTTGAGTGTGTCTCAGACACTCGGGGAAAAGATGGCAATGATAATGTGCACCCTTCGCCCGACGCTCAAACAAGATTTTTCACAGAATAAACTACTAACTTAATGGTTTTAAGCAAATCAGCAGGAAAATTTCTGAAGTCTGACGTTGAACCAACATTATTCTCCCGTTCCAGAAAAACCAGCGATTATTTTTAGAGTCAAATCCGAACTCCGTTTTCGACACACAAGCGGTTCACCGCATTCGACTACTTCTGCTGTCAACATTCCACCCCAAAGTTTCTTCGCACAAGTCACTTTGAAGGTAACCGCCAATAAGTGACCAAACACTGGCTTGTCCTCATGGATCAACAGACCTCACCTGCCAATGCAGTAAAATCTCATTTTACTAATATATTGCCAGTTCAAAACATGAAGTGAAGACCTCGGTGTTTGCACTCAACTTTCAAAGAGGCCTGAACATCTGCAAGCATGCTCACGAACTATATTTATATGCGGTGAGTTGCAGATATCAGCGGTAGACTTAAGTGGTGTTGGGGTTGTGTTAAGTAAGCCAGTAGTTACTGTGTTCTGTGACCGAACCCGGTTAATAGCCAAATTTTTTCGTTACATCTGGAAGGCACCGAATAAACAAGCATTGCCTGTTCTTCATAACGTCTACACTACAACTGACTGCGGCACAGGAGGTAGTCAAAGATGAATTTAATCAATAGACACGACGATCCGGTCTCCGATCTATTTACCTGCCGCGCCCACAGGCGTCGACGACCCATAGACGTTGCCAAAGTTGCGACAAGCACCATCTCTTGAAAAAAAGTAAAACGAGGGAACTACTGTTACACCAATTTATGCTACTTAACTCGGAAAATTCGTCAGCTGATGATCGAAAGATACTGAACCCTGTAAACAGTTGCGAATAAAATTCAAGTGGTATCATTGCATTTTAGAGATGCAGTCACTTAGTTATGGCGATAATTAATGAGAGCTTCACTCGTCACAAGTCAACTAGACAGAATAGCCCATCGCCAACGAAACAATCTGAACGGGAGACGAACAGCGAACATGAGACCCATTTGGCTGAATGGGACGTTACCAACATAACTGGTGACAGAAAATAAAACCGTTCGAATGACCTAAAAGAGACTAGGTCCACATCGTCCTGAGTGGTAAAACAGTTGACTCGTGTTCACGAGAATTTAGCCGAGGTTTGGGACACTGCTATTATAGTTTTCGTTTCAACAAGTAATAACCGATAAATTCACAAGGAATTAAGTCTAGTCTGCACGTCGCCGAGAATTCGGAACAACCCTTGCAATGTGTGTAGATTCTCCGTTTAAGGTGGAGAAGAAAAGCAAACAGTCAAAAATCATCTCCAATGTCGATACTCGCGAGCTAAATTAGTTGATGAAAAATTCGACCCAACCGAAAGCTTCACCCACCATGTCAACCGATGAGCTGAGAAGGATGCTAGGTGAACACACTTTCTGCGAACTTTCAGGTTGTAGTACATGTGAAATGCGATTCACCAAAACCAACAATAAGTATCAACATTCGTGAGTTCAGCGTACAATTGCAGCAGCAAGCAGCTATGGCTATGGGATCGTTAATCAACCCGGATCAGTGGTGCTAACTTGAAAAGGAAACTGTTCGTCAACCACAGTAGGACTTTTGCAGAGGCCGAGAACACGTGAACAAACGAATGAAGTGAGGGCGACCACTGCATCATAGAAATACTGCGCTGGTTAACAAGACCCAATCACGGAATGGTTCAGATGGTGAGAGAATCAACAATCTAACAAAGTAACAAGCCGACTTCGCTACATGCGGCAACATCGAAATAGGACAGATAACTACAATGTCACCTGACCTGTCCGTTTAGTTCTTTGTTGGGTATCGACTTCAGGTGGGCGATTAGTGATTTCTATAATGACCGGATACAAATGATTCTGTGTGTTCACATGGTATGAAAGATAAGTGTGTGCCACAGTCTGTGCCAATTGTCTTTCTTACTGATTACGACGCAGGTTCAAGCAGAAATTAGTCTCAGTATTATAGAAAAGATATTCCGGCGAGGGTGTATCAGCAAATTCAAAATACACGAATTAACTCACCGGTGGAGCTAAACAACAAGGTGCACACTCTTATTCCTTCACCGAAGTATTGTTAAAAGATACTGGGAAGGAACTCGTTATGTCAGTGACCTTCCTGATAACGAGAGTGACATGTTATTTAAATCATAACATTGTGTCACGTTTCGGTGGTCGAGCAACAGTTTGATAAGTTAACCATATCAGTTCGTTAGTATGGAATTTTTGTTTCACAGCACTGCAAAATACCAGTTCAAGACTGACAACTATCAGTATTTGTACTCAGTCCTGACAGTGACATATTTGAGTAAATTTTCCAATTTTCGCACCTCCTCTCATAGTCGGCACACCAAATCACATATCAGCAAGATGCAGAAATTTACACAGGAATACCAGAGCATCGACCTGAGATTTTACAGCTGTCAAGCAGCGTTGATACGCCTGAATTATGACGAACACATACGGCAATAGTTGAATCTAATTTGAAGATAACTGTGAATGTAGATGAGAAACAGATCATCAGTTTCACTCAAAAGACAAAGCTAGTCAACTTAAGCTAGTCGTGGAGGTGCAGGGTCGTGAGTATTTTTACACAGAAGTCGGCGTGGTCATCTTAGCAGCCACAGTGTTAACTGGCCACAACTATACACCACAACAACACACCCCCAGAACTGAAATGTCAGATTACAGACTATGGGGACGACTGAAAAGGAGTGTATGGCGGTATAACAATTATTTAGTAATATACTATGAAAAAAATTGACGTTGAGAGTTAACCTCAATGAAACCACATTTTATCCGTTGTGGTTCAGACGACTTGAAAGAGCCATATATATATAGTATAAAATACTAGTGGAATTTGTGTTGTGAATCTGAAAACAGAAACAGACAGAAGCGTCTGCAATCGGCTACGCTTCAGTGTAACACAAGCTTGGTGCAGTGCCATGGAACAAACGAAACAAATGCACAGAAAATTCAGATGGCATGGCTAACCAACAGCAGTGGCGTTGGTGGATTCCAGCGTGAACTGTTTGAGAAATCCTGCCGGGGCAGTCGATCCCC
>QNGE01007025.1:0-26180 GCA_008508345.1 Paragonimus westermani
CCAGCGCTACTGTTGAACATCGAAACTGTATCGATTTCATAGGTCAGCTGGTGGAGTACCTACCGCGTTCGGACATCCTGTTGTTCCGCTGGTCTGAATTCAACCGGAGCGCAGATTTTGCGTAATCAATTTTCTTTAAATCATTAAATCTATCATACTATTTACAAGCAACTGCAGGTTTACTGCTTATTCCGTGTTGTAACAAAGTTTCGAGGAAGAATCAAAGTCAACTAGTGTTTTCCGATTTTTCAATAACCGATTCAGTTTCGAGGAAGAATCAAAGTCAACTAGTGTTCTCCGATTTTTCAATAACCGATTCAGTTTGCTTAACAAACTTCTAAATCGATCATCCACGTGTTCTCTATTTTGTTTATCCAATCTTTTCGACTCACAGTGGACATGAGGATGCTGTGCTATGGTGACATCCGGACTGTGTTGACATCGCTGAGTCTATAAAAAGCTGCATATTATTGCAGCTCCCATAGGAAAAATGTGTTCATCCGCTGTATCTGAAACTAAGTTATCGGAAAACACCACGAAGCCTGTAATGCACAACATTGAATATTCACAACTCATCTACAATCCAAAGTTCCAGGAAGCTCTTCAGGGGAGCATTTCTTCTACATTTATTTGTTATCATCTTTGAAAAATTTTCTCAGAAAAATCACAAGTTTTTTGTACGAGCAAACTGGCAGCATTGGTACACAATTCTGATACCGAAAACAGTCATCAATTCTGTTAAGGTATTCAGTAAAACTGGCACTTACTTTAGAATCAAAACATGTATAAGCATGTTTGTCAATCCAGGCAATTATGAGAGATTGAGGTATGTCCTTGTCCATTCATTCCCCACAGCCTTCACACTCAACCCCTCACCAAACTAACTTCTGCTAACTAGATCAGCGCTCCACATCTATATAGTACACATTTGACGACAGTACGAATAAATATAATATTTTCCAAATACGTCACTTGGTTTTTGATAGACTCTTTTCGCCCCATGGGACTGCTTGTTTAGAATGTGTGTGGCCATACCGGAATTACAGCTTCCCAGTCCCATTTTCTGAAATTTTACCAATAATATCTGTTGGATCTGTCCAACTTACTGTTTGCAAAGCTTCCATAAAATACCCGTTGGAAAGGCAGACAAATCCTCTGAATCTGTGTACGCGTTCACTTCGGTTCACAAATTATGAGCGTTCTCCTAACTGTCTCATTGTTCGTAAAACAAGCGCAAAGTGGCAAGCCTTTATCTTACTCACAGAACTGTAATTGTGTTTGTTGTGCAGCATTGTAGGCCTAGACGCCGTAATATAGTTTTTTCACATTGTGAATTTCCAAGTTGAAATAATCTGGGTTTCGGTCGATATGTTTGCGTCCACAAGGGATTTGCCTCATCAGATAAGTTTATTGGTTACGCCAGAAGTTGGAGAATATCATGGCAGAAATTAATTTACCTAATTAGTCGAGGACTGTTATTTTGCGCCACTCAAGAATGGTGGGTGACTGCCAGTATGCACACTTCTGTCTGGCTGTAGTCTTTGAATGGTCCATTTTATGGTTTCCACATTTCCTTATTGAGGTTCTATAGATTATTTGATCAGCTGGTCTGGAGTTTCATTGTCCAACACAATTTTTGTCAAGTAATTTACATAGTAGACCAACAGAAGTTTTCTTCCATACGGTTTGTCACTGTTATATTAAGCCCGATTCCATGGACTTCTAACGGGTGTTGATCGGGAAGTGTCATTCGCCCAGTTTTATGATTTACAATCTGCGACAAAAAATGGACAGGATAGTTTCCAGCTCTTAACCAGCTACATGTGATCCTCATTTAATAATTCACGTCATTCAGCCCGCTCAGTAGCATAAGCTAAGAATATGACTTGGTCCTGGAAAGATTGTTTGCTCTTTACACTCAAACTCGACATGGCCATAGTAATGCATCATCGAAGCAAAATAGCTTCCAAACTAGGTCATCTGATGGGATAACAAAAAAGGCGATTCACCTGCAGCCATCCAGCAAGACGGGTTTGAAAAAAATGACTCCTTTTGAAAACAGCTTGTTTGTTAATAGTTTGATCATGACGTTTTAATATGCTCAACTGGGAAGTGGTCAGGTAATCCACTTTTTACAAGCGTACTAATCGGTATTGAGCAAGTTACAAAATAATGATACTGTGAAAGGTTAAGCTGTTAAGGAGCACTTCGTTTGCGACCATCTCGATCAACTTGGTAACACCCTCCGAATTCCTTTGGTAACGTTTAACAACTGGAAAAGATAATCCCATTCGCTTGCAACCGATACAGAAAGTTCAATATTTGTCCCACACAAGCCAACCTGACAGATCACTTCGACTGCCAACAAGCCCAGTGAGCAAAGCTCAATTATCAAGTTCTTGTCAGTTCTAATGAGGCAGAAATCCACTTTCGTTGGTCTTAAGTTCCACTCGAATAAACAAACTCCAAGTTCTAATTTTTTCCGTTTCAAAGATAGTAAACAACTGTTCTCTCGCATTCTGCCGCAAACGTTGTGAGTCTGATCTGTCAGCTGTGCATTCATGTTTCCTTAGAGAATAAGCAGCTAGATTCTGTAAGATGTCGTTTATTATATAAGTGGCATATTAGTAACAAGGATGGTTTAGGGCTGATCACTGCAGAAGACACTAAGCTTATATTAACGGAACCAGTGGGATATTTTCGAACTGATTCAATTTTTTTCATAGACAAACGTAATACTGATCATCTTAAGACTGTTGGCAGAAATTACTCCCTTAAGCTTCTGCACTGCGTCATCAACAAGCCAAAGGTAAAATCCGATTTGTTATGCACAGAAAATTGCAATCACTGAAAATGTCTTCTTTCAAGTCTTCCTTCACACAAGAGTCTCACAATTTCTCCAGAAGACTAACAAACTGTCCTTACTGTAGGGACACCAGAAATTATAAGTACCGAAATTCGAATAATATCTAAAATTGATTTTAGCTTTCGGATTAATATAGAATTTTTGGATAGTCCTTTTCAGATGAGCACTCAAAGTCTGTTCTGGTGGAACCTGTCGGGAATATACAATAAGACCGAAACCGCGATTCAAACTCTGATCAGGTTTTCTTGAAGCGGCGGTGTCGTACAGTGCGTGAATGAATCATAGTACTCCTCACAACCTTTGCTCACGAGTGATTCTCAGTTTACTTGAGTAATTCAGGAGAGAACCTAATGACATTTTTTAACCCCGGTCGACGACTCCAAGCGCGTTATTCACAAATGGGTTCAGTTGAATGTTTGCTTAGAGGAAATCAGTCGTCCTTACTGTCTGATTAATGGCGCAGTGGTCAGACTGATTGTCCCAAGAAACCGTGTCACTATTCCAACTCCCGGTCGTGGTTAGCATATACATTACTGATGAGCCCCACTATAAGCGTAGACTAAACTTTACAACCTCAACGCCCAGCGCAGCATACAATAACCCATCTCAAAAATGTGGTCTTCAAACCAAAATTTTAATGCCAAATTATACACCAGTAACAGAGTTCAACGTCTTTCTTCCAAACCACAGAACAATACGTTGTTGACTTCCCACATCTTTCCTAAGTGTAGCAATTGACAAACTGACAGGCATGGTAAAGTTTCATATTAAAAATCGAACTAATAACAGCCTAGCCTTCATCAGCAATATGTCCATAAATGTAAGTGTGCCAGATTTTCAAAGCTGTCACATATTTAGTTCTCCGAGGAATACTGTGTCCGAGTGTAATGTGCAATGAATCAATACTTCTGAAGGCTAAGTATCACATCATTTGGGAGAAGGTGGAAATGGTTGTTGATCATTTTTACTCTTCGATGTAGCTGCAAAGAATTCCCGTCGCGAATTGCAGAATTGTTAGTTCCACCAACCAACTTGAATCAGGGCGAAAAAATACGCTGAGACCGAGCAATCATTGACAGAAACACCTAGTTTAATTAGTAGTTAACACAGATAACGTTCGAGCACCGGTCACAACTTTGTTGCTAACTCTGCATGCGCCCGATTTCTTGGAATGTTTCCTCAGCTAGCCAATAATTGTAATGAACTACTGGATGTGTCTTATTGATATTCATGCAATAAGACTGTGCTTCATGTAAATGATCGTTTACAGATATTTTCTTCGATTATGACTTGCTACAGATTAGCTGAACTTATTTTCGGCACGCTACGAAAAAAATGAACACACACAGTGGGGCATAATTTGTGCTGTTCTATTTTTCTTTCAAATGTGTTAGTTGCGTCCGTTTCGGAACCGCAGACGAACCAATAGGGTTTAAGCGATTAGACATAACTGGTCTATATATACAGAGTAGTTCATATGTTAGAAAAAAACAAACCATAACTTTACGGCTTGCAAAAGAAAGGCGAAAATGCGTTGTGCATCATTGTTAATCTTGTGTTTTGTCCTACTGTATCACATCGGACGACTCACACAAGCACACGACCAGTAAGTGAATTTTGATTTATTCTTAACTTGAATAATAGTAATATCTTATTGCCACGTTCGTCTTGCAAAAGGATAAAAACTCTCAAAACTTTTATAAACTAACCAAATTTTTATAACCAACCGTGTTACGAATAAGCGGCCTACCTGTGTACTTCACTTTTCTCAGTGGTTTGTAATTAAAAATAATTCTCAACTGGATGCAGCGCAATTTATCACTTACAAACGCTTCCTCGTCCTCTATTTTTAAGCATAATGACAGTGTTTGATTACGTGGAAAATATATGACATTGAGGGGATTAGGTATGAAATCCTCTTATTTCCGCTGGCTTAAACGTAGCGTCATGTCTATCTGAAACATATAATGAGCATGAATACGTTATCCCTAATAATTCCTGCTTTTTTCGTCGTTAGGCAATATCCATCAAAAGAAGAGTTCTGTTCCAAATGCCAAGTGAGTTTGAAGTAGTTTAAAACTCCTAACGTGTTGGTCTTGCAAATTGGTCATTAAGAATTTACTACTCCAGGTAAATTTAAATTCACAGGCTGAAATCAATTGTTGGTGTTACTTAACAAGTTTTATCGTCAGCGAAACACAATAAATTCAGCAAATTTGAATCAATTCAGTGTGATAACGATTTCAAGAAATCGTGCATTTATTCTTGATTAACATCAGGAATAATATGCACTTGTTAGCCTTTGCTAATATCCTTAACCACCCGCAAGTTTTCTGCCCCAGTTGGTTTGTAGAAACTGTCTTATTGTGTTCTATATAACTATCTTCTGTTAATTACAAAAGAATCAGATGCAGAGCAAACTCTGGATTAATCAATTTCTAAATGCAACCTTATTCTCCTCAATTCTCTAAAGACGTTCAGTTACTTTTTTATCCATTACTATTGCTACGCATTTGGAAGTGAAAAGCTGACGTTTGGTATTGTCCGCTTTGTATGTTAATGAAATTTGAGAGCTTGATTCGATTGAATTGACGGTTCAAGTGACTTGCCACTTGTTCTCTTCCCAATCTAGAGCGTTTGTTCGGACATATTGTTTGAGTATCCACAGACTGCGTTTGTGGCCAAACGTCGTGACAAGTGGCGAGGATAAGAGCGGCAAATTGTGTGGATCAACGGAAATTGCTCTCCAGTTACATTCAAGTCAATGTTTGACGAATTATGCGCGCACGTTTAATTATTTGCAATATTAGTTAACCGATGGATGAATGTGCGTGTGGAAGAGAATGATTAAATTTCCTTTCATTGCACAGACCAGTTTTATGATTCTTATCGGTCTCATTTGTTTTCACAGAGGAAGGTTCGTGGGCACGTATCTTTTAGGATTAAGAGCGTGACGTGCTGATGGAGGCAGGCGTGAACCTAACAAACATGAAAACAATTAGACTTGAATAAAAATCTGATGTCATCTAAAATTTTGTAAAATTACTTATAAGACGATATCCACGAATTCCAAAGTCCGAATTGTGCCACAACGTATAACTTGAAAAAACCTCATATAACAGAATAATTTGCAGCAAGTTCCACCGATTACAGTCGACTAAATGTTTAGGTTGAACTCAGAGTACGATGTTTCGATAGTATACTCGCCGGTGTCTCAGTGAAGACTATCGATCGGATACCACTGCAAGTGAGTTGCGTTGTGTATTTCGTGGTTCCACTCATCTATTCACTATCAGCCTGAATGACACAGAACAGAAGGTACGTTATTAGAATCCTGTGTAACACAGTTGGTCCAAGACGGTTAGTCAAATATTATGAAAAAGGGGAGTACATTCAAGGCCAAAACGCGAATGAGGAATTTTCAACCTGTAACGTCTGCTCACGGGAGGTAAGCAGATTTAAAAACGTGGAAAGCAGCATTGACCTTGAAACAACTTCACATTTAAGCGTAAGTAATAGTGGGAGTTATGCAAGTTGGCATGCTGATAAAAATTCCGAAAAGTTCCTCAATAATTAATCATCTGTAGGGAAACCAAGACTGTGAGCATTACTGTATTCAAATGCCTAGAGTCAAGGGTGGATTTAGTGAATATATATCTCACTATCTTTTCGTTGACTGTTTCAAACGTGACCATGTGGATGAGTCGTTGGTTTAAACTAACTAACTAACAATGACAAACGCGCTTGTTGCAGCGTCTAATGGACGTCTGGTTTAAAAAAATGTACCCGTACTGCCCATGCGCACATCGCGCTTATGTTCATGGCTACTGAGTTACTCCTCAGTGAACTTCTGGTTAACTATTGCGATTTCACTTATTCGGACCTCTATATACGAAATATGGCCAACACTTTATTCCGGTACGAACATCCCTTTAGTGTGGAATTGGTTAAACAGGAAAGTACAACTCACTACCTCAATTTTGACATAACTGTATCTTGTGTATGTGACAAGTCGCCTCCAATTCTTGTCGTCTTATCCAACTATATGTAGTGAATTCAAAGTTCCAATAAGCATTGTTAAAATGTACGCAGCTTCTACTAATGGACCATCTAACTCACTTGGATCATGACTTTACAAGCTCTGTGGTCAATTAATGGACATCATCTACTCAGTAAAAATGTGTTCAGGCCGTATTACGGTTCGGACTATTTCGCCATGTACAACTTCTAATTACACCGCCTGATTGTCAAAGTTCATTTGTCTCGATTATATTGGTGCCAAAGTGTCTGATGTGCCTCTCAGTATATAACCCACCAAACACCTCTGATGGAATTATCACAAGACTATAGAACTTGGTTACTCAAGATACTTCATGCTAACCAAAATATGATTCAAGCAATAACCTAACATTTTAATACTATATGCAGACTTGATAGCGTATGAGCAAACTTTTGGTTCAATTTATCAGATGAAACATCAAAATAAGTTTCACATCCCAGCATAGAACCTTGTGTAAATTCAATGTAAAGTGAAGGTACAGTAATCAGACCAGCCCCCTGATTTCAAAACCATTTTACAGGATTCCATCATGAATCCATTCGTTTTAATGTGTTGTTATTGAAAAACTAAGTGTCTGAAATCCCCAATGTTGTTTTACTCAAACACTGGCGGTTACAGAGGGCTTGGCAGATGAAAAAATTTCACGAAAATAGCTTAGTGATCATAACCGATACCTCATGAAATATAATTTGTCCATCCAAATAAACCACTGTAAATCAGTACATATTTGTCAGCAAGATTGTGCTAATCACAGTTCTGGTGACATAACACTAACCGGACTTGGTTGCGAACTTGACTTTGGTGACAGATAATTATTTCTGAAAATAAACTGTGGGACGGTCGCCGATTATTTTCTAACGACAGTAAATCACTTGAGGAGAAACGATGAACGATTTCTTCTGTAAGTTTTCATCACAACCCTAAACTCTACGCTCAAACGTAAGTCGAATAGAGTGGGCTAATCATTCATATCTAAGGAGAGATGATCGTCAATAAAGCTACCCGAAATGAGGGGCTATAAGAGTCATGGAACTCGCGGAGAACTCATAATCAGCGTCTGATCACTTCTCAGGTACCCGCAAGTGCATCAGAAGAGGCGAATATTTCACTTACGAACTGAGGATCACCCAGGTTAGAGCAGTTCAAGTATTCCTCGCAAACATGAACTTCGGATGTCCAGGGTGGTTCGGGACAAAACGTAACATTATTTCGAATCTGGCCAGTCTAGAATACACTGTCTAATTCTGTATTCGTGCCTGGCCCGTTAGAAGTACGCAAAATTCTCGATGTGTGCACATGATGATCAACCAGACGGACGGTTATGCTAGCCACTACCATACTTCACTTCAACACTTCGCCAGATTTACCTATCCTTGAATGTCTGACCGTACGTGTGCTTGCTGATTTTAACAGCACGTTGCCTTATTGTGTTCAGTTGTTCGGTGATGGAAAAGGTCACATTTGAACCTGTTTTTCAGTGCTTGGAAGTGTTTACCGTGCACATGTGTACCCTGCAACAAGTTATATTCGTTCGGTAACAGAGAAACAGAAATTCAAAATCATTCGTGCTTCCTCCATTCTGTACACATCCATGACTCCAAACATCAATAATCATCGAGTGTTCTTCACTTTTGAACTATCTTTTACAAAGACAATAAACAAAAATATCTGCAGCGATAGCAAACAAATATTTCAAATGTACTGTGTTCACTGGTGTCGTTCACAGTGTTATACGGTAATCACGCAAAATACAATTTTGTCAACTATCCTCGTGGTTTCGACATTTGTACGCAGTATCAGCTAGACCCGAAATACCACTATTGGCCTCAGGAAATTAAAATCCTATGTGGTTGATACAAATTTAGGAGATTTGAATGTATACTCGAGTTTGAATTTAAGTGGAGATTGTATGGAGCGTTTTGAAATTTGGTGTCTCAGAAATAAGTCGAGTGATAAACGGCACATTTCCCTATGGCTGTTGAGAAGGAAATTTGCATTGTTGAACAACCTATGATTCCCAGAATTCCTGCTACACTTTAAGTGGAGATTGTATGGAGCGTTTTGAAATTTGGTGTCTCAGAAATAAGTCGAGTGATAAACGGCACATTTCCCTGTGGCTGTTGAGAAGGAGATTTGCATTGTTGAACAACCTATGATTTCCAGAATTCTTGCTACACTTCTCTATAATGCATCGACAAGTTTGTTGTTAAAACGTGCACAAACTGTCAGGTTTCAGGCAGAGGAAGCAACAAGCTTTCACACCGCAATGCGAAAAGCGTGCAAGATATACTAAGTTACACTTTTTAATTTGACGTACAGGTCATTGCTCGTTAAACATAGCCTCACTATAGGTAATGTAGCCCACTGATTCAATGTTCTCAGTCCTCAGCAGGAATGTGTTACAAACTAACTAGCGGGGACATCAACGGCACCCAATTTCTACGAGAGAGCTTACCTTAACGTTTTCTAACCAACTGACAACATACAAGAAAAGTTAGTTACCGGTGATTAGTTGAGGATTTTGGTCTTGATCTAAACTGAACAACACACACAGTTGATCTCAGTTACCGTATTTCAAAATGAGACACTAGACTCGAGTTTCGCTCTCAGCACAGATAGTCAGTAATGCATATCCTTGCCACGACCGGAATTAGAACGTCGACCACGCTTTCATGAGGCAATCGTGTTGAACACGCCATTGACTTCACATTGGGCATCACTGCATCATCAAATATGAACGCTCAACCACATTCGCTTGTGCGTAGTGCTCTGGATGTCGGATCGCCTGGAGAGACGACACAGTAACTGTTCTGTTAACTTCAATCGATGACCTCTCGGTTAGGACCTCACCGTGAATCGATATTCAGACCGTTGATGAGTGCTAGAGGATTTTGGTTGCTACATAAATCGAACTTCATGCACAATATGCCTTGATGACGAACTCTACTGAGAGAGAGACTCGAGTCTAGTTTCTTCCCAGAAGAGTACGACTGCAGAGTCTATGGGAATGCGCCAGCTACGATCTATTATAGGTGATGTTCATTGTATATGAAGAAGACAGTTAACAAAGTATTCTATCGCCAGTTCAGTTTTTCTCTTGAGCGAAACTAAGGAGGCCACAAGTGAAACGCGATGGCAATATGCCGAAATTGTTTAACGTGTATAGATTCACCCTCAATCGATTTCTTTCAATACGAATTCGTAGTATAGTTGAACGGAAGAATGTTCTATCTCGACTTCCGGTCTCCTTGTTTTTCTCCAACCTTAACATTAAGGCCACACATTTTTACATCACGTCTGATGATAAACCAGGTGCAACAAATACAACTAACAAAGTTTTGAAACAGTTGGTTCCCTTGAGCAGTTTGAACAAAGCAGTTAGAACACGAAAACTGGTAGATGCAAGCATTTCGTAATGACTCATCAGTACCAAATTTACAGTAACATGGATGGGCTTTATTTATAGCAAACGAATTGGTGGGTGGATAATCAATAAGCGGGTTAGGATAAATCATTAAGTCCAAGCAAGGGTCAAGTTCACGAACAGTTGTTTCTGAACACAGACAGCTGGTTTGAGTCGATTAATTGCAACTGCTTCGGCAAACCGTAAGGATCTCGGGTTAGAATGACGCAACAGGATTCTAAATGCACAAGATGGATCGATAGCGTGACCGGTGGTCAGGACGTGTCTGGTGACTGAAGAAGCTGGCTGTTTACGCGTTTCAGCAACACACAGTTTTTGATTATTCCACCAAAAGCGTTTTCCGTTAGGTCTGATTGCAGAAGGTCCTAAATTTTACTACTGTCAGTCAAAAGTTATTTTCACTCAGGAGGATGTCATTTCATGTTGTTCTACTAAAATCGCTCATGACAAACGCTCGTGTGCTTTACTTGGACAGTTTTATGCTCAAAAAGTTGACAAGAACGCTTCAAAATATATTGCTAGAGCAATGAGCGCTTCTTCACTTGGTTTCCTAGTTGATGAAGGTGATTCTTCTGCAGACCCCAATCGCCTACGTATCACGCTTATTCCCCTGAAGGTTTTAATGAGCTGTTCTTAGGTAGGCTCGTCATCTCAACTAGGCCACTATGTTATTACTCAATATTCATTGTAACTTTCAGTAAAAAAGCGAGTGCATTTTGGGAACTGCGAGAATGAAAATTCTTTCCGTGGACTAAAGTGCTTTACAGTTCTTAACGGCCAAAGTTGTTTCGGGTTCATTTCCATCGAAGTTGAAACCAAGTGTGATGACTGGTGCTTACTCCACTAGAATTTGGAATGTACTAGAACGGGACAGGCATCTTAAGTTGTGCTGGAATGGTAGTGTTTAAAAGTAAACGGAAACACCAATATTCGCATTGGATACTACAAGATTTTATAAATATATGATTGATATTCATTTCTCCACTGTTATTGATCACTGTCGTTTAAGTGTATCTAATATATTTGTTGTTTGCTGTTTAAATAATTTATAATAATGTTACGACGGTGAATTGTTGCACTCGACACACCAGCCTGTGACATTCAGTGTCGTAATGAAGAGTGTATTCTAGATGAAACTACACCTGATTGTGTGTGATTGCACCACCTGTGACTCCTTCAGATGTGATTTCTGGAACAAACAGTATTGCCACTAAATTGTCTTTTGTTGAAAATGGTTAAAAAGTAAGCATAAAAAGTGGATTTTGCGAGTTCTTTCAGCGGCTCAGCAAAATGTTTTACGCCGGATTCACTCTGAAAAGTGTTTCCCCGGCAACATGGTCTGCCGTTTCATATAATATTGCAGTCTGATTATCCGGGTATTGAAGGAATGTAATTCATGATTCCATTGACTGTTTGGCAGCCAGAACTTGAACGACGTTTGCTGTGAGTTGCCAGAATTTGTAGAAACTTTGTATGTAAAGTGTACCTTAGATGTTTCTAGCAGCGTCTTCTAAGATATGGTAGCGTGGTCCATTATGGTCTGTTGTGGTACAACAAAAATGCTTCGACTATTTTGTATTGACCTCACATATATACTTATCCCTCACCAAATGCAAATTTTAACGCCATGGCTCCACCGAACGTGCTCAGTCGCCAGACTGACCAATATGCTCTGCATTCAAACTTCAATTGGTGGGTCGACTATAAGTAAATACCTCAGTTCCATCGTTAACAGGTTCGTTTTATCCCACTGAAATACACTTCTGTTAACTACAGTTGTGGTCTCGGTTTTCCCTTCCGCTAAATGTTTTGCTTGAGTTACTCCGTTCAGTTTCCGGTTACCTAGTTCTAGAATATTAAGGTAATGTGTAAACAGTACTATCACATTTGTGTAATTTGGTTTGTAAGAACGAGAGGAGTTCAGTTCGTTTGGTTCTAGCATCTTCTGGGAGTGTGTTGAACTCACCAACTGTCTACTGTAGTCTTCTGTGGTGTTTCCATTGTGTGCTTATTCGTTTTCACCGCACCCTCTCGTTAAGTTGGAAATGTTTCAAAACACTGAGGCAGTTAGTCAATCAACAACGAAATTTCCCGCCCTCGTCTATGTTTTAAATCTGAACTTGTTAACAAGTGTTCTACGCCCAGTACCGCTTTGATCAGGTTTGATATGTACGCTAATGTGCAATTAGTGTTGTCGGCTTGTAGTTAGGTTGACCTGTGTACCTTTTCACGTCGGTTCTTGAAAACAACTACAGCCAATTATCTGACACTCTCCAGGGCAAATTTTAGTACATCCAATTACATTTCAATATGTCTATCTTTGAGCAAATAAATAGAGATCGACAGCGCAGAATTTACTGATTGAAAAATATGTCAAACAATAAGGACAATGTTTTTTATATAAATGTAGATACTAAACATAACACCCTATTCCTAATTTAGCCTTACTAGTGGAAGGCCATGAACACGAAGGAATAACAGACGACGAAGTACCTAATTTATCGATAACAAACAGGAAGTTCACAGAACTCACTAATATTTGTAAACTAGTAACCTTAACTAACAAAACCGAACTGTATGCATGAGCTGCAAAAACTGGGACAACTTGCACGGATGTTGCAAGTTAGGAAGTTTGGTAGCTCACAAATACACACAAGGCATCTCAACTGAATATGTAAAGTTTGAATAAAACTGACTACAAGTGTGACAAGTTTAGGTGTAAGTTACCAGTCGAATCTTTGAACATCTCCGGTTCGCTCATGGTGTCATTATACTGCAAAAATCCATAGAATTTGTGAATAAGAAATTCTTGTGCTAGCAGATGAGTACAAGGAAAATTAATCCAGTTTGTTCAGTTATTTACCAGCTTGTAATCTATGGTCTGCTTAAAACAAGCGTAAAACGAACACTCAGTGAATCATTAAACGAAGGTGTATTGAAGAACCGGGCAAAATTATGGTGATCAATGATCAGACATCCAGTTGTTTTGTTCCTGCACTATATGATCGCCTGTCAACTTATGACATTCTAGGACAAACGATTATAAAGACTGACAACCGGGAATAATTGAACATGGTAACCATGAATACCTGAAAAATCACAGTCATTACTTAATATTAGAAATGAGTGCGTGACACCTAATAGCCAAGGTCTTGAAAACCTGAATCCTGAAAATCATCGCGAAAACGTAACGGACTTTTAAAATATGTTCACCTCAACTGGTACGAATTCTCATTTTTTTAGCTACGTACTGTCAGACAACACATACTTCGTATCCAGGTGTTTATGGTTTTCAACTCAGAAAGTTTCCCCTACGCATTGGAAGAAGGAGAAGGAGCTGTCTTGTAATTTGTGCAATATTTCTAATAATGTAGATCACGACCAAACAACAAAATTCAGGTGTGACAAAATCAACACCAACAACAGCGTCACGAACAATAAGTTTGTATGCACAAGAGCAGGCGGTCATATCGGACTGTGACCCTCTCTGTGCATCGTAGTAAACATGCTTTTCAGAGGTTTCTTCGTATGATTTATCGCTGACTGTGTAATATGACGGAATGATACTATCAGTGACGATGAATCTGAGGAGCTGTTCGTCGTCCTGCCACCTGTTAACTGTATAGCCACGTGTTAGACCCATTGTGATAGATATTCGTGATCATTAGTTTGCTTCCAGTTAACGTATAGCACGTTTCTGTAGATGTCTGGATATTAATATCGTTATTGGGATGCGACGGAACACAGGTAACTGTTCACAACTAAGGCAACGTACTATATTCAGCCTTGCAACATAACAGCTTCTCATCAGTATAGTAAAGCCGGACAGTAACTACCTGAAAATTGCAGCTCCAACCTAGCTCTCTTCTTGGCTATAGTGTTTATAGTGTCATTTATTCGATGCTAAGTGTTGTTCTTTAATAGTCTCATGTAAAGGAATATTGCCTTTCTCGGATCAATACTTCGTGATTCGTTTCCTCAATGTGTGGACTCATCCAGTAAAAGTATTTTAAGTGGAATTTTGCAAGACAGCCTCTGAAATATGCACATCTTAAAAAAGTCATTATTGTAGGGCAGAAACGCGGTACTAACTGTCGCTTGCAGTATTCGGATGGACTAACAGAGTTTGCACAATTGACTAGTTAATTACCGTTGTTCGTTTATTCTGCGATTTTTATTGCAGCTACCACAGTTGATGATCACGCAATAGTCTCACTTGAAGAAACATTGATTATCGTAACTTTGACATAGTGCTAACCCTTTTGCTGTGATTGTGCAATTCCGAGACAGCAAACATTATGGTAACAAATAGTTATCGCACTGAATGTTACTTTTACTGGTGATGGTCCCAAAGGATTACGTTCCGGTTATTCCACGATAGGTGATTTGCATTCCGATCGCCATGAAGTTTTCATTACTAGCCTTCAGTTGTCACTGTGGAGTCTAGAGTCAAGGAGAGCCCCACTGTTCCCGTGTTTAATACAGGTTCAAAATTTCCGTGAGGAGGATCATGTGAAATTTAAAAAAAATCAATTTCTTCAGACTTATGTGGAGTAGAAGGATTCAGATAATCAGTCGAATCGAGTTAGCATTAGCTTGAAGAGAAAATGAAGAAACCTTTTTATTGCATGTACCTTTGAATGTGGTAGTGAAGGCCACCAGGTACACATGGAGTTATCGGTCAACTGAGAGATTGTATGAACAAAATCGTTAGAACATGAAAACTGGCAGATGCAAGCATTTTGTATTGACTCGTCAGTACCAAATTTACAATAACATGAAACGGGTTTTTATATCGAGCAGTTAAGCGGGCGGGATGGATAGTCAGTCATTGGTATAGAAAAGGCTACTAAATCCAGGGAAGGATCAAGTTTACGAGCAATTGTTTCTGCACATACAAGGTCGGCTTCAGTCGACTGATTGCGACTGCAGACGCTGGTTGTCTGCGTTTTTAAACCACATTGTAGTTCTTCTATAATACAGAGCTTAGATTGTAATTTGCCGAAGATAAACGGCAGACTTGTCGAAACTAGCCTATATTTTGAGGAAGTTTGATATTAGGCTGAATCTACCGGGAAACGACACGGTCACAATCACCACGAGGGTACCGCACATTATAGATCTAGGTACGCGGATAAGGAAAGAAAAATCCAGTTCATGCTTTCCGAGATTTCATTGACCAGCGAGCTGGGATTTTCGGCAAGAAACACACAGAGCTGTCCGTAAAAATGTGGGACTCATGAACGCAGTATGTTTTAGAGATTATGAAGCAAAGTGTATTTTAAAAATGTGCACATTTTCATATTTCCGAAAAAACAGCACTATTCCCAATGTCACTTTGCATGTTAGCTTTATGTTTTGTATGTAATGATCATACATCAAAATTTGAAAACAGTGTAGAATCTTTGAGCTCTCTCTGGTATCTAGACCACATTCTTCCAGACGAGCACAACTTTTCGTGTAACACATTTGAACAGAATGATTAGATGTCGTTTTTGTATAGTGCATCCCTCGTGCACGTTTTAATGCGTCTGTTAAGTTATAGACCGCAGTCTGAGGGTTCATACGGCAATTTTCAGTTAATGTTCGGAATCAACCTACTGAAAAACCTAAAGAGGTCAGCAGGACACAGTCTGATCAAGTCGTTATTCTCGGAAACTCCTACTAACTATATGGCCAACTTGTCGCCAGTTCAACTCACCAACGTTATGATGGAAGCCTACTTCGGGCCTCTGTGTGACCAGCTTCCAAAACTCACCGTGGTATTACAAGATGTTCACAGTTGATTTAAAGTCAGGTTAGGCTCTCATGAGCAACAATGAGTAATTGTGTCTTCCGAACAGAATATAATTTTAACTGTGATACAAAAATATGCCAGTTCCAAGCTACGGTCCAACAGAAGCTTGACAATTCTACATTGGTAGAAAAGTTGCGACGTTACGTTTAAGGATAAAGTTGATTATATATATCACAAAAGTACAACCAAATTCCGCCCGGACAGCTCAACAGACAATCCTGCCGAATTTGGTTGATGGGTTAACATGGAAGTACAAGGAGGGTAATTCACCGATTGGGAACAAGGAAATTCGTTACCGCTAGAGGATCACGTAGTTCACAGCAGTATGGTTTGCCAAACCTCCACAATGCTGGTCTTCCCGTGACGCCAATACCAGCCATGTCCAGTTCACCGCAACAAAAGTTGGCACAGTACCTGCCTCAACTTCTTCAGCTCGTGAAGTGATCAATAGTCCGAAAAAATGTGAGAGAAAGTTTTGAGCTAACTAACTTATCCCAGATTTACAAATGTGATTAAAGCTTTTCGTTCACAAATGTTCCTCCGATGTAGGCCATTTACAGAAGTTATCAATACCCCCAGGGAACGTTATATTCTACCTCCAAGGAACCGGCTATACATTAATCGGTGATGTTGCAAATCAACCATTAGGCGATATCTTCGTTAGCCATCATTCAAGTCCATTTCTACTGTCTTTATTTTGACGATAAATTGCTATCCACCCATAACACAACTGAGCACGAGCAGGCTGAATACCCGGATATTTTTGGGTATTCTCATGGAGCGCCAGGACAATGACTCTGTAGTTCGGTCTGTCTGCCGGAAACACTTGGAATATCTAGTATCTGAAACTTTGCAGTTTTGTGCTGAATCAGTACAACCGTTGTCTAGTGGGAACTCTGTTTAACCGTTGAGACAAATCTGTTCGAAAAATGTTGGCCAAACACATGTCGTTGTTGAGAACCACGCCCAAGGAAAGTAGCTATCCGTTGGCAGTGGTGCAGAAATTTGCCAAACAAAAAGCCGGCTGCCATGATGATTACAAAAGCTCCTAGACTGAATGTCTGCCTTCGTGTACCATATAAAGGTGATAACGTTACTGTTGAGAGCTTATCCCACGATGACTTTATAATGCACGTTCTACGCATCCCAACCAGTCACGCTGTTCAATACTACCCGAATGCCAACACCGCCACTGGGAACATCTCCACCGCCCGATGCCGAATTTTATATCGTTCATAAATTCTGATGTGAGCGGTGATAAGGTAGTAGTACCAATGATCACATTCCAGCTTGCGTTCCTAGAGCGGCCGTGGATACGACGATACCAGAATGAAGTCAGAATACGACAAATCACAAGGTGCCGGCATCACCGATCGCTCGACACTTCATGACATGTCGATTTTAATTAGACTAGGACAAGCTCTTTTGGAAATGTTACGCAACAAAAATCAAAGGTTTATCTGGTTCGCGGAGACGGTAGCAACTAGCAAATGAAAGCCACCCTCTACGTACAGAAAGACTGGTTCGTCAAAAGTCAGTCTGATAGCAATAGCCTGTAGTCCTTGAACAGGAATGATAAACCTTAAGTAAAATGTATGGATAGTATTTTGAATTATTTAGTGATTAGCGTAGTCTATAAGATCACACTTCTTCTGAGAGATATGTCGTTGAATCCTAACCACCTGCAAACAGGGTATAGAAATTGTCTGGATCCAAGGTTACACGCAGTTTATCGGCCACAGCCGTAAACCTTTCGATTCAAACAGAACAAGACTGGCTTTTAGAGATTTATTCAAATAAGATTGTTTCCGTACATACACAGTTTTATGGTGAGTAAAGTGTTCAGTTTACAACCAAGTGAACCTTGTGCACGAAAAATGATGGTCAACACGAAACAGCTAATAATGCGGTAGCGTAAACAATTAAATGAAGCGGTAAAAGACAAGCGAAAAAGAAACTCAACTAAGAGTCTACAATGTCAGTTTGTGAGATGCTACCTGCAATAGTGTGAGAAATGTTTGACTAATACTTAGTGTAATTACCACATGAGGAGATACATAAGCGACCTATATTACGATAGTTTTGCCAATGCAGTTCAGCCATAGGAACATCTGAAACTGAAGTTGTGCATGTCGTCAAACGTGGACTGGTGGCACGGCGGTAACATCGCGGGACCGACTGTGACAGTTTGCGATTTATAGATTTTCCAAAGATGTCCTACCATCACACCATCATTTCCATCAGGAGTAACCCGAAAATAAGGTTTGTCGATCCTAGTCGAAACCAACACGGTGTATTTCACGGACTATTTGAGTCAACACATAACGAAGAAAAATTCTTCATTAGAACACTGAAAAAAGATTTATAGCATCATTTTTTGACCAAGAATATGAATGTTCTTAAGATTCACTTGAAAGAAATATACAAGTACGGAACTGAGTCATGAAACAGTTACTAAAGAGGTCACAGCAAAAATAAGCTTATTCACCATCACAGCTTGCAACACGTGATGACTAGAAGAAGAAACGGTTGTGATTTCAGACGAACTCACCTAGGCACACCGTTTTGATTGCAAAGAAACGATGCCACAGTTCAATTATTTTCAAGTTGACCATCACTCACATTTGATCGCAGCCTCCGCATTCAGATAGACTTTCCAGCCAGCCTCTTTCGAAAACAAGCACTAGACTCGAATTTCGCTCTCATTAGACCCCGTCAGTAGTGCATATCCATGCCACGGCCGGAATTTGAACTACGGCCATTCCAATCATGAGGTAACCGTGTTAACCACTGCGCCATTGATCTTACATTAGGCACGACCGAATTATCAAATCTGACTGTTCAACCACTCTCGCTTGTGAGCAATGATCAGTTTAATTAATTGTACAGTTTGTACATCTGTTATTTTGATTTAGATGATACACTCCTTACAGTTTTCTGTCAAACGTTTCATTCTTGTGTTGCATCTTTACACGATTTTGACTGTTTGCCAAATTGGAACACGGAGACTTGATTGACAACCCATCAAAAAGTCTAAAATCATAACTAGTCTAGGAAACCTGCTAGGCAAAGCCTTAGTTAGTGGTATTCTGCTAGATGTCACAGTCACCGCATACAAGCGTCAGAGGAAATTTTTCAAATGATCACAATAATGAGCTAAAACATTTCCTGCGATTCCTTCTAAGTTAACCTACAGCAAGGTTAATGCATATTTTATCTCACTTTCAGAAGAATCCATTATCAGTGTGTATTTCATACCACATGAAGTTGGAAAAAATATAATTGTTCCACATTCCTTTACTACCGTGCAGAATCTATCGAACCAAAGAAAATCTCAACTCGGTAATTATCTTCTAACTTTAACATTCTGCTATTCATTAAGCAGTAGGTTTCGTCAAGGTTGACTGAACATACATACCGAATGGGTGTCAACAGCCATAAAGCCGGTTGTGTGTTTCACCAACAAATCACATAATCGTTATCGAAAATATTCAAATCAACCAAGCCTTAACTTCAATCTGTGTTGTAAAAAATTCCACGGGGTTTCTATACCTAATGTTTCGGAACTGTGTGTTTACACTAATCAGACTACGGAGGGTCGGGAAACCAGGACTGAATGAGCTATTACAGATCGGTCTGCAATGCATCCCGTGAAAGCTGACAAAAATTTCTGGTGTTTTGCGATTTAAAAACCGCTTATCACTGGCTATTATATAAAGGCAAATTACGAAGGGTGGCGTCAGGGCTAAGTTGACTCAGTTGACTCACTGTTAGAACGCTTAAACTGTTTGCTATACTTGTTTACTGTGTGCTAATAATTAAGTGAAGAACACTGACTTTGTTTACGAAAATGCGCAACTCATTCTTCATAACACATTTGTGTTTTTATTAATGTTGACCTTTTGAGCTGACTGTCTGAAGACATTTCATATCTAATCTTGAGTTTATTACAACAAATAATGTTACTTACACTTTCTTAAACTTTTCGGGACACAGTGATTCAGCTGCTTTATTGAGCTTAAACTGTGACCATTTTCGGGCCTTCTGGAGCTTCGTAATCTGACTGTTTCTTGCTTGTTCACCTGAACGCTCAGTTGTTTTGCATTTGTAGTGAGAGATTATCACTTTACACGATTGCCTTAGTCATGCATTAAATCGTTAGTTCTACTGTCCTCTTGAAATTATCCACACTGTGGGAGTCAAATAGTCCATTTGACGGTCTCAGTTGGCATTACTGAACTCAGACTAGGAGAAGCTCACTGATAAACCTTAACCTGCTCAGACAGATTCAGCACATACCCATAATTGTATATATATATATATACGACCGAACGTGTTCATAAAAGTGCATTGCCATTCAAGCTGGAATATACCAAACAGAAGGCTTCCTAGTAAACCACAAAACCTTGGGAATGCAGATGATGTCGTTTTCAACTCTAATTTAATTTGCTTAGTGAGGTGTAACTGCAATCACTTTATTTCGGTTTTATCAATAATTCAGTCGAAAGAAACTTGGTAGTTGCAACAATTACATACACATAAACTCACCGGCACATTTCCTGTTATAGCATATTATATATACACTCATAGGTTGAATCACCAATAAATTACCAATACGAATATTTCTTATTGTCCGCTATGTCAATGTCACTTGCGTAGATACACGTTAAACTGAAGCTATGGAGTTAGATAAGGTATAAACCGCGAATAAAGACATACGGGTGGACATATGTTTTTACTAATTCATCTTCAGAACAGTAAAATTATATGAGCAGCTCATACAATTAGACCGAAATATCGATCAGAATTGTGGCATAGATACTAGGTCAATCAGTTGACGATGGTTTGACCTTCCCATCAATTCACGTTCAGTAACTAGTTTGACCGAACAGCTTGGCCATTGATCCGAGGGATTTGTGACCATGGTGGGTGCAACACCAGAACACACCACTCTTGATACCACAATACCTTATCTAGCAGCCTGACTTCGACAGTCCCGACATCGCAGAGTGTTTTCATTCGGATGATCCTTTATGAGTTAACTGGTACTTGACAGACCACTTGTTCATCAGATGCTCACTTTCATCCGGATGGGGGAGGATAGGACTACTGATCGGTCATGTCTTACTGTATCCTAACCAATGTGGGTGATCTTCCGGATTCGGTTTGACAGCTAGCTTGATTTTTTAGTCCAAAAGTCTATCTCCCAATTAATCCGTGACGTTGTCATCTTTCAGCGACATGCGAATAAACAGGAGCTTCCTTCTTGCGTTCTGTACCTTAGACTTGGGTAACGTTCTAATAATTTTTCTCGTAACAAATCGTTCCGGGTAACCACCATCGTAGGTTATATCCTGTATAAATTTAGGCTCAATATCAGCATTGTGCACGGACAGTAAGTATGTCATCCACGTATCAACGATACTGGTTGGACTGGCTGATAGTGGACTGAAGCGTGATGCGATCTAGCAATCATATGAATATATAAGCAAATAGAAGCTCGATAGGAAATCCCTACGGTACATCATCTGACTGGCGATAAGGCAGACCGTTGAATAACAGTTATACATCGGAAAAGCACCCAAGCAAAATCTTGTTCAATCTTAGTAGTGGCATCCCAACAGAGAGTCCGGCTTCAGGCAAAATTACAACCAAAAGTAACTGTTTCTAGCAGCAGTATGTTTGTGTAAAATTTTCAGAATAACAGGCCTACTCTGAAATATGAAAAGCATTTTGCATTGGTATTGTTAGACCACTGCATTGTAAGGTGAATGATAATTTGTCACTTCAGGTATTACTTCGATGCTCTGAATTCATTTTTGTCCACTGACATTGCTTACTAGACTTTTTTTGTAGTCGTTATATCCACCTCTTAATTGGATGAATTAAGTCACAAGATAAACCAACCGTGCTACATGTAGCTAATCTTGTTTACATTCTGCTCCAGCTCCACCCGGAAACGTGATATTGATAAAGGTATGAAATTTTGCTAAATTACCGAATGGAATATATTTTATATTGCGCTGTCTCCTTATCCGGGGTACAAGTGAGCCGACATGTCATATCTGACGTGAATTCAATATAATCATTCATGTCAACTTATCAGGCAAATGATCTGTTTCAACACCGTACCTAAAACTTAATATCGCATCCTAAGAAGGTCTCAACTGGCTGATAAACCCTCAACCAAGAAGCCTGCTATGGGCACATACACGCCTGCGTAAACACTGCCGTCCAAGAATCATTCCTGTTTTACACAAAAGTTTTTACACCTGGTGCACGATTCGCACAAGACCCTCATAATATGTCACACGAGACGCGTTTGCGATCTGAAGTGAGACCAGCCTTCCAAGGGAAAAACGACACAGCTGCCTTACAAGACCAAACTGAGCTTATTTTATGCAGTCCTTGGGGCCAATCAATAAATTATGTGCAACCGTTCGATAACAACGGTTGAACATTCCTCTATCGTACTACGGTCTTATTTACACGCATGCGGGGACTTAGACTTGGGGCTGTTCATCTTACCTGAGAACTGAAAAAGATCCAATCTGATCTTGCCATATTAAGAAAACAAACATCATTCTGTTCCAGACAAGTTTAGAGTAATTCCGTTTAAGGTGGAATATGCACTACCCATACTATCGGCACTTGCACTCTTCGTCATAGTTGCAATGAAATCTACTGGCCGTTCAGAAAGCAAAAAGAAATGAACTACGTTTCGTCAATTTCTTAAGGTGAACTAGCCAAATGGCATTCCTTGATCTAGTAAGTTGTCTTCTATTGCAATTTTAAACAGATGCAGAGCTCATCTTAAACGGTACCTATGTTATTACACCGTTAGTCAACAGGTCATGTTTTCCAATCCCCTTCAACTGACTCCTGCGTGAGACAGGTCAACCATAAATCATCCAGACCGGCATGAAAATTGGTATCAAAACGGTAACAAGGTGTAGCGTCTTGTACACTATTTTCTACTTCATGTTTTTCTATTATTATTCATGCCTTTTCATCTTCTTCAACCTCGCATGTACACATGATGTTTGAACGGGGTTAATCGATACACAGAGTAATCAATAATTTAAATATTACACTTCCGAGTTCGCGAGTTCTGCTTACTGTTCGTGTTCAAGGTCGGTAGGGTACAAAATCTTTGGAAGAGTTAGAATTCGGCGGAATCAACCGTTTAGTTTGGCAAATCTATTTATCTGTCGTTGGAATTATCTCGGTCGTGACATCGAGACTATCTGGGAGATACGCGACAAGTAGTATCAGTGAGAATCTTCATTCGATGTGGTGGAAAACTAAACCAACGTGCCTCCACGAACTATTGTGAGTTATTTGTTTTCCTTTTTATCAGATTTCGACTTTCTACTTACACCTGAGTTTCTATATACTGTTTAGATCCACTACAAAGGTAATAAAGCCTCAAGGGAGCATTTGATAGTCCAGTGCATTTAAATTGTCTACAGTGCTATAAAATGATAAGAACAGTTTTAGGGAACCCCTTTATTGGACATGAGTTCATGTGTCTGTTGGCGGTAGTTACTCACCCTATCCTAACAATACCCATCGGGTCCCGTTAGATTAAAGACCTTCCCGTCCAAGAGTACGTGTATGTACTACAGAAACATTGTTCCGCCGCCGGAAAATATTTCGAATATGGGGAACTGCTTTGAAAATGTGGACAAAAATCGGACAGGGTTGTTTGTAGGATTTTGCCAGCACGGATCACATATGAACGCTCTCTCCCGAACGTGGTGGGCGTTTAGAGAAATTCAGAATATCCACCCATTCTCTTTGAATTTATCGTTGTTAAGGCTGACTTGTTGACAAATGTTATGATGACCTTGGAGAAATGTCAATCATTCATCCAGTCACTATTTCTCACTTGATTTTCTTTGGCATTCGCTGATTCACCTCCTTCAACACATATTCCCGTCGTTGGGCACGCTTTCTGACAGAAACCATACGTTCCGTTGGAATCTGACAAGCTGACTTGTAAATTGCCACTTCAACTCAAAATGTCGAGTGTGGGAGTACCAGTGCGTGCCTGTAGAGTGCAGGTTAATAAAGAGATGAGCACTCACAAAATGTAACGTCAGTTCAGTCCAATGTACAAGTGTTATCTGGCAAATTGAAATGGATCAGCCAGACTCCCTTGTTTACATCATCAAAATTACAGCATAAAATTTACTTCTATAATCATCTTGCCGGAACGAGTGGATCAGTATATCATGAGCAAGTCATACCAGACTAGGAATTCAATTTGGTTACCAGCAGTACTGGTACATAGCTATCACAATTAGCTAAGCTTTTTGGATCAGATTTGAGCTCCACCCTTGTTACGGCCAACTAATAGCACACAAGGTTAAACAGCATGTGAATAGGGTGGTTTGCAGTGCTCAGCCCACATATTTCAAGCATTATGTCGCATATGAAACATTCTGCCTCGTTCAGGTTGGTTATAATTTTAAAGGAAGGAACGAATACAACAATTTGCTGGCGACAGATGCACACTCGAGTAACCGTTTGTAATTTGTTTTCAGTAAGTGTCGGTCGTCCATTTGTTCACCGTTTCTCATTCCGTGTAGTGTATGACCCTTCACGGTTTACGGAACTTAGTGCATTTCCATTCTCCTGGGTATATTAACTGGCAAAAGTCAAGTGCTTGACTATTCATTAAAACACACACTGATTAACCACTTTTCCATATCTAAAAATTAGACCAAACTGGTGCGCTGAAATCTAGACTGAAGGATTCAGTGACAGTATGGGAATTTCGGCAATCTGAGGTGACGAGAGTTCCGTTCATGCATGAGCACTTATGTGATCGGTTGAAAGGAGCGAGCCGACGCTCATTGCCCAGTTCATCAACTGCATCTGGTGAGTCGGACGTTGTATCATCGGTCACCCATTATATCAAATTTTGCAACGCGAAGACAATGGGGGATACTATTCTGCAGAAGTTATAGTCTTATCGGAAACCCTGCGAAAACAGGCCTGACGAAAAACCCACACAGAAGTGTATACTATTCACATGACTGACAAACAAAATGATGCCTACAACACTTCGTTTTACAATACTAATGCATCAATAGCTCTGAAGGTTCTTTTACGAAGAAACAGGAGTAATTAGCTGCAGAATGCCACCAGCTGACCGGTACGTCCCCTTGAGAATTCTGAAGTCGTCTCTTAAGTCTGGTCGCCTGGCATGATTAATTGGATGGTCGACTGACGTTGGACTCGTGAGCAGCCTTTAGATTGTCTTGGCAGGAGATCATTTCCTGCAGTATATTAGTAGCGTCTGACTAAAATTCAGTGCAATATTTTCCACCATACGTGTGTCAGTTTGGTGGTAACAGAGGAGAAAGAGGCCACATGTCATGTCCCAGCCATCTGTGTCGGTGTATTTCTACTCATTGTTATTCAGCATGCTAACCAAAATGAAAAGGTTTTAATCAGATGAAGGTCATTATACAAGGTAGAATAAGATGACTTAGTTAAATTAATGAAAAATGTTCTTCGGGGGTCACGTGGTAAGTGGTTGCCGGAACGCATACATCAGCAAGGTGTTGTTTGACGCGGAATGCTTTTGAAGTTAACCAATCAGCTCAAGCCCATAAAAGTGCAACATGTCTAAACAAGTGCAGCGCGCTTGAAATCACTTTTGCCCATTTAATCCTTGTAGTCCGATACCCGCAAATGATGCGCTCTATATTTTTTCAAACGACGTGTAAAGAGTTACTATAGGTTTCAGTAGCAAACCGCTTAAAGGAGTAATCATTACCCGTACACACTTATAAGATATTCACGCCAAATTTAGTACGAATGTAGTCAAACAGTTCGGACGTCGTTCTTAGCAAGTTATCGGCGAATAAAGTGGGACTGAAGTTCCATTTCAACGCTTCTGAGGAAGGCCACTCTAGGTGGTTGAAACGTAGAGATATACAACTTGGTCGTAACGTTATCTTCAACCAATTTATTCTAGACATTTGAAACACTGAGTTCCCTTTATCCAGTTCATCAAGAC
>QNGE01007026.1:8739-24544 GCA_008508345.1 Paragonimus westermani
TCGGTGCCACGTCACAGTGTGTCTACCAATTTATATGTAACTGCAAAGAAAGTTACATAGGCAGAACCGAGAGGTGCTTGATCTCCAGAGTGAAGGAACATTTGCCTGAGTGGATGCAGAGCTCTGTATTACAGAAGAACGACAGTGTTGTTGAAACACGCAAGCAGCCGGCGTCCGCAGTCGCAAGACACGTCCTGACCACCGGTCACGTTATCGACTCAATTTGTGCATTCAGAATCCTATTACGTCACTCCAATCCAAGATTCTTGCGGTTTGCTGAGGCGGTCGTAATCAATCGACTGAAGCCGACCTTGTGTGCTCAGAAACAATTGCTCGTAAACTTGACCCCTCCCTGGACGTAGTGACCTTTCCTAAACCACCGACTGACTATCCACCCTGCTCCATAACTGTTCGATATAAAATACCCGTTTCATGTTATTGCAAATTTGGTACTGACGAGTCAATACGAAATGCTTACATCTACCAGTTTTCGTGTTCTAAAAGTTTTGTTCAAACTTCTGAAGGGAATGAACTGTTTCAAATTATGTAATGAACTAAGAACTGCATGGTAGTGGTCTCGAATGTCACGAATGAAATCAGAACGAGAAACTGGAGGTGCACATGGAAAGACACTCAAACTTGCAACTACGCTGCAAGCCATCGACGTGGGTATTCAAGTCATTAGCACGTTTGCTCCATGTCCGGCGGTGTTCATTCCACTGTATTCAGCTTATTCCAGCCCCTTTTTGAATTTGGTATCCAATCTTGGTCACCGTATCCAAAAATAATAGTACAAAAGGTCACCACGCGTGTGGTAGGGGGTATGAAGTGTCTACGCTACGAAGACCGACCAAGTTCGTTGAAATTATTCCAGCTCGACTGTCGGTGGGTGGAAGGAGACCTTACCGAATTGTAAAAGATTACTCACTAGATCGGCGCAAGTCCTTCGGTATGCTTGTTTGTGACGCATCAGGACAGGGATTCAGGAGATCATAGGTTCACAACTGAGAAAGCAATATTACTATTGGCTGCTCGCTTTGAATCTTTCACTAACTGGGTAATCAATTCGTAAAGCAAACTGCCTGCGAATATTTTTGAGGCCTAGGGAGAAGATTCATTAAAAAGGACAGCCGGAAAAACGTTGGACCAACTATTTTCCCACTTTGCACTAACGGAAATATGATCTTCTTTTGCTGTTCAGGACAACTAGGTTTTACCATTTCTTCTCTTCTGTCCCTACAATTTGACCACTGCTGAACGTATTCACGTCGACAGAAAACGAAATCTGGTCAATATTTGTATCACAATAAAACAACCACCAGGACTTCAACGCGTACAGGCCTTCATCAGGTTCTGAATTTGAAATTGAAATTGACTTAAGTTGGTCGTCTCGTTCGATTAATTCTCCCACAGATATGTGCTTTACATAACTGTGGGTTATTAATTCTATATGCGTCGCATTTTTTCAACTGGATTCATTAACCACTTTACTTCGCTGTGTACTCAATCTCACGTTTTGCCAGGTGCTGCGATCAATTCACTAGCGGTACCATTTGCATCCTTTTGAAAGAACAACCCCGAATCGTGGCTCAGTCGGTTGGAAACCACGTTCGCACCACGACAAATTAGTTCAGAGCCAACCCACTTTCGCCACGTAGTTGCAGCACTGCCGTTTCAGTGGCAAAGTGGACGATATTCCAGAGCTACTCAACTCCACGAAACCTTGCGAGCAGCTCAAACTAGCCCTAATTAAGTGCGTCAGTCTCTCCGACCGCCAGTTCACTTCTCACCCTCTGTGTACGATTGAGCGTGGTGACTGTAAACTATTGCAGCCCTCTTGTCACATTTGTGCGAGATGGTGCGCAATCTGAATTTTTCTGGGTGCTGGTGTTTTTTCAAATTTCGAAGACGAAGAAGAATTTGAGGGGTTAAGTCCATATCTACTACCCCAACAAATTGGGTAAGTTCCGTGTTCGACCAACTGGTGGCACATTTTCTCCCAGGTTGTCAGAAGATGGCGATTGGTTATGTGGAGAAGTACTCACCGCGCCACAAATGCAGGAGCATCGGGAAACGAACTCAGGTTTTACAGTGTGAAATCTATGACGGGTGGTTGCATCATACTTGTGCCTCGGTCACTGCTGAGCCATACACTTGTCTCAAAAAGAGTCTTCGGACCGACCGGAATTTTGTTGTTCAAAGCACTGCCCCGGTAGGTGTGAGGTTGAGACCTCAGCAGTTACAATCTCATACTAAGGTGACTGGTACATTTATTTCGTCGTGGAACAGAGGTTTGCTGATGCGGGTTTGAGGGTCCCGGGGCACACGGTTGTGAGAGCTTTGGAGGACCAAGCTGCAACGAACAAGAAGAAAACTGTGGTTAGACACCAGCGGAAGAATAAATCACAGACGGCCACGTCCACTACCAGACCCGAAGCCGCACATTTTAGCTGTGCCCGAAGTGACCATACAGCCCCCCGCACACACTCGGGGAGATGAATTTTGGCCAAGATATGAGGAGGTTTGCCTGCCACGCAATCAGTTTTTGATAGTATTCAACCTTCATGGGGTTACCACCCAAACTTTTCACTCAAAACTAAACCACGTTATTGCTGATTTCCGTGATTTGCTAATCAGGATGTTCACAACCGACAAGAAAGACCTGGTTGTCAAAATTACTCTAAGCGTAGCGTTTCGCCTTGGCTGAAAGGCGGATAATATTAGTACGTCACGGAAGCCACTCGAGGTTTTTCTGGCAACCGCGTCAGAGACTCGTCTGTTGCTGCAACGGTCATCAAAAGCGCGATGTGTGGACGCACGCACAATAGGATAATTGACCCCAGAGGTTCGTGAACGCCTGAAGGTGACCCTAAATAAAATGCAGGATAGAAGAAATAAGGCTGATTCCAGGGTTTGTAGATCAGGCGAACGGGGCCTCGAGTCCGATGGAAACCTCCCGCGTTCCCCTTGTTTACCTCGAGGGAGAAAAATATTGACAGTTTTGGGCAGCACCTCCCGCCACTTCGGCTTCCAGAGGCGGAGAGGCAGGTTTAGATCGAACGGGAGTGGTGTACTCAAACGTTCTGAGCTTCTTAAACAAGGTGGACTAGGTAGGTCAGTGGGTTAGACGTAATGACCCGGCAGTCATGGCCCTTGCTGAGACGTGGTCGCCAGCGGTAGTGGTTGGTGCTTAAGTCTCCCTCCCCGGATACGTCCTCTTCTGCTCGGATAGCACTAGTGTTAGTGGGCAACAAGCAAGGAGGGTGGTGCTCCTTATTCGCAATAGCACTCCCGCTACTCGTGCTAGCCAGAACAAGGTGGTTAACACAGGACAGCTCCACTATTCTCGGTGTTATATACCGTTGTCCTGGATCGTTTTCAGTTTGACTGTTAGATGATCTGTTAGACTTTTGGGACAGTTAATCACTGCTTGATATTGGGAGACTTCAACACACCTGACATCAGGTTCAGACCTTTTTTGAAGGCGGTTTCGACTGGTCGTTGACTAGCTGTGTTCGTACCAGCGCGTGGAGGCTCCCACGTGGCTGCAGGCCGGATGACGCTCCAAGTTGGGTTTAGTGTTCTCAACACTACGGCCCGCCATCAATCGCGTAGATATTTTCCTCCCGTAAAGGGGTGTGACCATGCGCTATTGAGACTACGGTGGGCTGGAGGCGAACTGCGGGCCACTCACACTCAGGTTCGACGGAATGTCTGAAGAATTCCATTCCAGGACATGAGGGGCAGCGCACACGCACGACCGGGCTGGCAGTACGATCACGGTTGATGCGAACTGGTGCAAAATTAGAGACACTTTGCTGATTATCTTGAAACGGTTCGCACCGCTCTCTCGTGGTCGTCCTCTGTCTAAAGATCCGTTATCGATTCGAGTGCCCTCTTCGGACGCAGACACCGACAGTGGATGAGCTACCGAGCAGGTCACGGTCACTACGATGCGTACCGAAAAACGCGGACTGAGTGTAATACCATGAAACTTTGAAGGCAGCGGCAGTATGAGGAAAGGCTGGTTGTGGAATCGGCAGCAGCATCTAGGGGGCTATGAGCGTACATCCGTCGACGGACCGGAATCAAAGTGGAAGTTCCGGCACTGACGGGCTAACATAAAAACGAGGTTTTGAGGACTTGGATAAGTCCCAGCTGATGGCTTGGTGTTAGGTTTCGGTCTATTTCCAGGATAACGCGCAGTCCGCCTTGCTTGACGAGACTTGGCCATGTCTTGTAGAAATGCTCTTTGGCGTTGATTAGGTGGAGCGCGAGCTAGAGCTGATTGATATCAGTAAGTCGCTTGGCCCGGACGAAATCCTCCCTTTTTGCTATGTGAACCGGCGGTGGAATTATGTGTGCCCATGATGGCCCCGTATCAGCGGTCTCTGACTGAAGGCGAACTGCTAAAGGAGTGGAAAAAAGCAGGGATTGCACCTGTGTACAGTGGAGGGGGGCGGTCGGGAGCTGTCAACTACCGACTAGTTGGCTTAACTTACATGCTTAGCAGTGTTGGAGCGGTCAATAGCCCGTCACATTTAGGGGCATTTAGACCAACACTTGATCTTCACTGAGAGGCAGCACGGATTCCGAAGAGGGCTATCTTGCCTGACGAACCTCCTGTTTGCCAGGGAGCAATTGGTGGAAGTAACGGCTAACGGCAAGACTGGGCGTGATTTTTCTTGATTTCAGCAAGGCTATCGACAGAGTGCCACACAACCATTTGTTCACCAAGCTGTTAGTATAAACTTCCAGCCCGCCTGTAATAAACTGGATAGTTGATTTCCCCCGTGGTAGGTCATTTGTTGTCAGGGTCAACCAACAATTATCAGGATGACTGCCTTCCCCAAGCGATGTGCCGCTGTTGCGAATCCTGACAGAGAGGGGCATAAACGAACACAAGGACCGCGAGCAGTACCTCGACCACGTGCTTAATGCAAGGGTACCGCAAACGGCACGAATGATCAGAACGCAAGTACCCGGACCCAATTCTTTCAAGAAAGGAAAGAGACGGCCTTCAAACGAGTTTTATTTGCTGCCTAGACCGAAGGCAAAACAATGGTGCACCGCGACTGCATCCGTAGATTTTCCGCGGCCCTGAGTTTGGGTCACTAGATAGACCACTCATGAGCAGGCGCGAAACTCGAATTTTCGGCAATACTGGCGGACACTGGAGTTCTCAAAATAGAAAATCGTCCACTCTCCTTGAGAAACATAGCAAATTCTTGAGAAAATGTGTCCTCCGCAACACCTCCTCTGTTTAAACTTATTGGTACCGCCGTTGTCGTGTGTCGAGCCGCATTTAGCTAGTGGGTTTGTGTTTGGTGTTGATTTTGTCAAGGCCCATTGCGTTATTTTGGAATTTCCGCTCTTTTGCTTGCTCTTCTCCCTGAGTAAGATAAGTTATTCTTCTTTGTTCTCACACCGTCAACTTTGACCACTTCCCCTACCCCTGTTTATTCCGAGCCCTGTAAACTTCTAAATGACGAAATTAGATAGTTTTCTTCGGTATTTTTTCTTGAGTGGCACATAATTCCCACCGTTTCTCGACGCACGAACAGTTTTTTGCTCTGACCCGAACAATGTCCATTTGTTTGAGTGAGCTCAACCTGTTTCATCGTCCACCATTGTTATCGGTGCCTGGTTGTCGATTTGTTGTACAAGCACATTCTATCTTTGATTTTTGAGGATTTTCACATTCTAGGTGAGAGACTCAACTTTCTTGTACATTGATTCAGTTGGTACCTTATTAAATCCAGTTATTACAAGCGCCTTCTCGTTAACCGCTCCGATTAATTCTGTCGTTGAATATTGGGAGGCTTCTACCGGATCAACAGATCACGCGTAAGTCGGTGTGAACTTGAATAGTTAACGAACGATTCACTATTCGCGGCCCGTCTGTCGTCTTGGTTGCAAGGTAGTCAGCTCATTATTTGGTCTAAACGTTGAGGTCGTTGAGGTAACGGTGGCAGCAACTTGCTGTGTTGGGCGCTTGATCTCGAATATATTGAGAAGTAGGCCTAGTGGCAGTCGGTTCATTACTTTCCCAGTGTTTGTGGGATAGTGTGGGGAAAATTGGTCACGATGGCGCACCGATATGTTGCTCCCGACCCTGTTATCGTAGAGGACTGTGCCTGACCGTCGCTACTATCCAGTTGGGATTACATGAACCATAGTCCCTCACGTAGGCTAGAGTGCCGACGTCTAATCCACGTCGGGAGAGTGGCCGCACATCCTCAGAGAGTTTTTCCACTGACAGCATGGCGTCAAACGTCGTCCTCAGCTTGCAGCCCATGAGAACTTCGGCGGACGAAAGCCCGGTATGAATCACCGGTTTTGGGTAGTTCTGTAAGTGGGCAAGAAACTTCGCAGCGCGCTTTCGGTTGGTCCCCACCCCGTGGGACTTCATGAGTGCTTTCTTAAATGTGCCGACGAAGTGCTTCTTTTGACCGTTTGGTTGTGGGTGGTACGGTGGTGAATGCAGATGGCAAACCTTGTTCTAAATACAGAACTCCATGAATTGAACGGATGTGAACTGCGATCCAATATCTGGCACAAGCATTTCCGGGAGGCCACGTTGACTAAATATCCGTTATAGATTGTTGATAGTGGCTGAGGTTGTGGCGTGCGTGGACGGAACGATCTCAGGCCACTTGGATTATGCATTCACCTGAATCGGGTATATCACACCGTCGACAGGTACCACAAACTCCACGTGGAGACGTGACCATTGCTGAGGTTGTACGCGCGGCAGGTGATTGGAAGCTCGACGGCAGCGACTGCATTGTTTGACCAAGTCTTCGGTCTTGTTGTCGATCCCAGACCAGTAAACAAAGCTCCTGGCGAGCGCCTTCAAGCGTCCCGCACCAGAGTATCCAGAATGAGACTGTCTGAGAACAGTTTGACGAGGCCAAGAAAGGATGACGAAGCGGTAAGCGAACATCAAGCAGCAGACGGGGACTGACGAGGACTCGCGTCTTAGGTATAAATGATGGAGTTCACCAGCTGGTGGGGTTGTTCGCCGTCTGGCTTGTACGTGAGTGATTGCTTGTTGAAGGACGCGATCAGAATCGTAGGCGTGTTTGACATCGGATGCTGCAGTTGGAGTTGCGAGGATGGCATCGAAAAACGTTTGGTGTACATCGTTCTCAATGGATACAGCAACAATAGTGTCTCCTTCAGTGGAACGCTGCTTGCTGATGAGGCGAGAAAGAGCACCGGCCTGGCCGAAATCTCCACTTCGACGACAGCAGATGCCGAAGTCATACATGATGAGGATGGTCACTCAACAGTGCAGCCGACTAGCAGAATACACAGGTATACCCTTCTTTGAGCGGAAGATGGAAACAAATGGCTTGCGGTCCGTCAGAGGGATGAAATATCGACCGCAAATCATCTTGTGTAACTTCTTAAAAGCAAAAATGGGCGCCAATGTTTTCTTCTCGATTTGGCTGCAGTTCTTCTCAGCATCTGTGAGTGTCCTTGCAGCGTGCATGATGGCTTTCTTAGACACGTCGCGGAAGGCCTGGGAGATCACGGCACCAACACCAAACTTCGGAAGCATCTGCAGCCACAACGACGGGGAGGCTGGGATCAAAGTGGGTCAGCAAGATGTCGGATCCCAGCATAGACTTGATCTTCTCAAAGGCTTGCGCACATTCAAGAGACCACTGCCACTGTGTGTACTTTCTGAGGAGGTGGTTTGGGGGCTCAGACGTCGTGCAGCGGAAGGAACCGTAGTGGCTGACGAGACCCAGGAACGAGCGGAGTGATGAGAAATCCTTCGGAGGTGACACGTGTTTGATGGCCAAAACGTTCTCATAGTCTGGACAGCTTCCGGTAGTGTTGATGACAAAGTCGGTGTATTTGTCGAACACATGAAAAATTGGCGTCTATCTGCTCGAAGTCAAAAGTCATAATTTTAAACTCGTTGGAGAACGGCTGCCACCCGTCCTCAAATGTCGTCACGCGTTCGCTCAGAAATAATGATGTCATCCAAGTAGGCATCTCTATCAAGCAGGCCAGACAGCATGGCATCCATGGTCTGCTGGAAAACGGCTGGGGCGGCCTTGACACCGAATAACAGTCTGGTGTACTGGTATAGACCGCGACGTGTGTTGACCGTCAGTAGACCACGGGATTGTGGAGTAACTTCAACCTGCAGGGGTGCGTCAGCTAGATAGAGCTTGGTGAAGCAGGTTTCACTGTTGAGGAACGTGAGCAGGTCTTCAGGAACTGGCAGTGGATGGTAGTTAGCTTCCAAAACAACGTTGAGCCCGGTAGAGAAATCAGCACCGAATCGAAACGATCCATTGGCCTTCTCCACGACAACCACTGGGGCCGCCCAGGATGAGTAAGTGACAGACGTCAGCACCCCTAAATCCTCAAGGCGTTTGGGTTCCTGGTCGACAAGAGGTAAACCAGAGTAGGGTATTGGACGTTTCGGCCGGAAAACAGGTTGAGCCGCAGGTTTGAGGTGCAAAACCGCTTGGGCATTAGTGCAGCAACCAAGACTCTCGTTGAATACCGACCTGAAGCGTTGAATGACTTCGTCCACCATGCACCGTGGCTTTGCTGTTGGGGGATGCAGTCGATTGCAAATGTGTGTTTGACAGTTCTGTCAGCCGAGTGGTTTAGGCTAGTCGAGACCAAGTTGATCAAGAAATGAATCAGAGAGGTAGCAGATTTCATCGATGGTCTTGTTCTTTTAGCTGACACAAAAATTCAACTGCCTATTTAATTGCACTGTACCACCACAGACACTGGTGGCGGAACGGAATGTCAGCTGGACTGGCGGATGGCTAGTTGATTTCTACAGACGATTGGAGATAACTGTGATGTCGGACTCACTATCGAGCTGGATGTCCGTTGACCAGTACGGACACAAACTTCCTGCGTGAGGCGACGTCGAATTTGGAAGAAGTAAGCAAGCTGTTTTACCCGGTGATTGACTTACACTGAGGTAGACGCGGCCGCTTGATACGTGTGTGTTGATTGCTGGGCGTACGTGACTGACAATAGCCGTCCTTGTGACCCATCTTTCTGTAACACTGACAGTAACGCCTGTAGTGCCATGCGCCGCAGCCCCAGCAGGGACAGGGTGGTGACTTTGGAGGGGAGCAGAGTTCATTGGGCAGTTCGTGGGGGAGGGTTTTTGCTGTTGTCTTGGACATGTGATTGCGCTTACAGAGGTTGGAGACTGAACAGGAGTCTGAACTAAGGCAGAGTGGTGTTTCAGGTTAAACAATCGGTGGCCTTTAGTGGTGAGGTCCTGGAGGGTAACTGACTCGTTTCGTTGGATCCGATTGAGCAGGCGTGTACGGAGGTCAGCATCATTGGGGGACTGGAGGCCGCAGACAGAGATGAGTCGTTTGAATTGATCCTCTATGAGGGAGGATAGCCTGGACCTCTCGCACTCGCGATTCACGATGCCAGCATTGGTGACAAGGTTATCGGAGTCCCCTTCGGTCAGATTGAGGCAGTGACACCGCAAGTTGAACAGAGATGACTGGTCACCGAATATCTGCGGCGGAATAGTAACCGTCTCGTTGAAGCTTATGTCGCATGGGACCTCGGGCTAGATAAATTTGGCATACCGCTCGTGCTCCGCAGGGCCCAGTTTGCGGAGGATTGGCCTGAACTTTCACAAATCATCCTGATTGGCGAGTTCGTTACAAAACGGGTCATCGTACCGACGGAACCAAGATTCGAATGTCACGTTCGCATGCGGGTCTAGACGAGCTCGGAGATACCCGTTGCTTAACTGTTCACGGATCGCGCACCACCAGTTTGTGCCGGTTGGCTCAGACTAGTTTTGGGCAATCGTTGGGCGAACATCTATATAAAAACTTCACCTGTTGCTGCGACGGAAAACTAAAGTCAGCACCGTCCAACACCACCGATAAAAAATAATACTCAAATTTCAAACTGATGACTTGGTGAAGGCCTGCGCCTGTTGACATCCTGACGCTTGGCTGGTGTGATCCGGAGATTGACATTTTCTGTTGATGTGTTCAGTAGTTGTCTAAGGGTCGGAACAGAAAAAAGGGGCATCAAAACCTGGCTGATCTAAACAGCAAAACCCAATCATACTTCGTTCAATACAAAGTAGGAAAAAGGTTATCCCAACATTTGTCCAACACTCTTTCGATTATATCTGCGCTTGCGGCTTCTACGATCTTTGCAGGCAACTTGTTCCACGAGTAGACTGCCGGTTAGTGAAAAGTTATATCGGACAGCCAATCGTGATGTTGTCTTCTTGACTGTGAACTTATGACCCCTTGAGTCTCTGTCCTGACGCATGTCGAACAAACCTGCTATGGGGCTCGTTCCAGTGTGGTGGTTAATTTTGTACATCTCAATAAGGTCTCTCCCCACCTGCCTGCGTTCGAGCAAAAATAAGTTCAACGAATTTAGTCGGTCGTCGTAGCCTAGATCCATCGTACTCCATACCTACGTGTGGCACGCTTTTGTACTCCTTCGAGGACGACCGTGTCCTTTTTGATATATGATGACCAAGCTTGGACACAATATTACAAGTGGGGCGAAATGTAGCCGAGTACAGTGGAATGAACACTGTTGTGTAAGGGTTCGGGATTGCTGATTTCAATCGATATAACGCACGCCATGCTTTTGTCGCGGATGCGGTACACTGAGCAAATGGAGAAAACTTACTAGTGACTTGGATACCCAGGACTCTTGTTTGTTGCTCAGTTGTTGGTTCAATTGTCTGTCCATGTGCCTTCCTTACTACCCGGGCGTTGACTGGAGGGCTTCGGCAAGGATATGACTTTGGAGAAGGTTCAACAGTAAATCCCACTTTACTGTCCATTCTCAAATTTTCAGACTGTTCCCTTGGAGAGAGGTCAAGTCCGACGAATTCTCGACCAGCAGACTAAGTCGTTGGTCAGGTCGTTTAGGTATACCACGAAAAGCAGAGGGACGGGGCTTGATCCCTGAGGAACTCTACTTAACGGAAAACCTTTGTCCGACAGTTCTCCTTTTACTCTTACACTACACAAACTTCCAGCTTGACACGCCTGCATCCAACTGCAGAAAAGATCCCAGCTTGTTGGAGTGTCCAGCCCAGAAGCATGTGGTTGACAGAATTGGAGGCTTTCTGGAAGTCCAGATAGCACAACCCGACCAATTCTCCTTTGTCCAATTTTTTATTGACAGTGTCTAAAAACGTCAGCAAATTGGTAAGACAAGATCTTCCTTTTAAGAAGCCATGTTGAGGAGCTCTGAAGAATTTCTGTTCACAGAGAAACTTACAGATCCCCTATGGTAATCTTCGATCGAAAATTTTGTTGGCAGCACTAGTCAGGCTGACTCGTCACCATCTGTCACGACAATTTGAGGGAGAGAGGCAAGAACGAACACAAAGACCGCGAGCAGTACCTCGACCACGTGCTTAATGCAAGGGTAACGCAAACGGCACGAATGATCAGAACGCAAGTACCAGGACCTAATTCTTGCAAGAAAGGAAAGAGACGGCCTTCAAACGAGTTTTATTTGCTGCCAAGACCGGAGGCAAAACAGTGGTGCACCGCGACTGCATTCGTAGATTTTCGGCGGCCCTGGGTTTAGGCCACTCAATAAATCAATCATAAGCAGACACGAAGCTCGAATTGTCGAACACAATGGCGGGAGAAAATTTCCTTTCATTCTCGGGGAAATAATTGAACGAATGCAACAGGACAGTTACGAGAGTTTCAGCACGTTATAGGAACAAAGGGATTGATTCACTGATAGGGTTCAAGAGGACCACCACAATATTCCAAAGTACCAGTACCCTGGAAACGAGGATATACCGAGATTACCGTGGGAAGCTGAAACGCGGTCGATGCCGCGACGCTGTTAGGAGTAGAGAGGAGCTAAAATGGATGGGATCCGTGCAGTATCGTCAAGCAACTACGTCACAGGTAGAAGAGCAGAAAGACGTGCGTACACAAAATTTTATTATTATTCTTGGAAGGTCACTTTTAACCAATTCGAACATCATGCGGAGATGACGCAAAACGTTGTTGTACAATAGTGAAGCATCGTCAGTGAACAAAACCAGAAAACATAACTCTCTACGTGTGAGTGACAAATTGTATATGTTTCGATATTGTTGTGCAGGTTTTTACAGAAAAACATCGTAAATGCGTTGATTTTATAGTGACAGTTGTATACGTTTATCTATATGCACATACCTGTGAATATCTGATTATATCGACTGAAGTCTACGTACTTATAAGTAGATGTGTACGGTTATTACCCGACCATTTTTAATTCTGTATTCATAGGCATATATATTATATGTATTCACTAGAATCTTTGTGTACTTTAGTACGCACCTGTCCACATATATGAGCTGCTAAGCGTGCAAACGTCTGTGAACCCTCGAATATGCTATATAGCACGTGTCACTGAGTTACGTACGAACACAATTTTGGGAGAAAGATTATGATGTGTGGTATTTTACATATTTCTCGGCAAGAACGTTGGTACCATTTCAGGTAAACTCGATGTAACTCCCACTTCACTGAATTTTCGGAAGTTTTTCATGAAAGGAAACCGTTTTTTCTCTCGTACCAGCGAAAATCAAATTCGTGAACAGTAACATGGGAGCCGGCTTCTTTTCATATTCGGAAAAAACAATTTGAAGCACTTAATAATACGCTGAGTGACCTCGGAGCCGAGTTTTGTCGTTGGTTGCATAAGCAGTACGCCTGTAACAGGCATGTGTAATATATGCGACAAGTGTGTTATATATATGTAGACCATATATATAAGAAGTACCTAAGGTGTACGGGGAAATATCTGCGAATATGTGAATGCATGTGGTGACTTGTGTATAGGTATAGTGTAACAAAAATGTCTATGTATATATATATATACGTATATATATTTGCACATACATATATATACCTATATACGTGTATATATGTACACATAGTTATGTGCATATATATACATGTATAAACCCTGATGAGCGTATTCATATATGTATGTATGTAGAATTATGTATATATATGTATATAGGTATATATATATGTATATAGATATGCAAATACATGCGTGTAGATATATGTATGCACATATATATAAGATGTAAACGATGAGCGAAGAATGACGTCCGGTCGAGAGGTCTATGTGTTCCCCGCGAAAGTATATGCGTCTCCACCTCGCCCACATCATGAAAACATTTTCTGCACATTTTTCGGGACCATATACATGGAATATTGACCAAAATCTTCGCCATTACACCCTCTCCATCCTCTAACCATCCATTTTTTGGGCATGACCTTGAGCATTAGGCAAGTGATCACCTTGTGGAGTCCCAATTGATGTAACAAACCAATTATTTTATCGGATTTCGCAGACCCCAAGTACTATCGTTTCAGAACTCTGTAGCTCTAAGTTTCTCTCACTTAACTGGAATTTTCCCTTCATATAATGTCTGTTTTTTTCTGTTTCGTTGCTCTATTCACATGGCTGACTCGTTGTACAGCTTTCAAATGTGGTGTTCAAATGTGTATATGCTTTAAAATCTGTACGTTGGTCACGTACTCCTGAGCGTGCTTCTCACAAATGCGTCCGGAAGTATACCATTATTATTATTATTATTATTATTATTATTATTATTATTATTATTATTATTATTATCATAAGTACGTATATGCATACGTATAAACATATGCATATACGCATGTGTACACATATACACGTGTGCATATATATGTTGCCACTGGAATGAGACTCGGTGGCCCTAATCGTCCATCCACGGTAAACCATATGCCCAATCGGTCGAGAACCCAAGAGGATGCCTCTGAAATAAGACTCAATGGCCCTCATCGTCTGTCCACGGAATATCGTACTGCCAGTCGGCTGAGGGCCCTGGAGGCTGTCACTGAAACAAGACTCAGTGACCCTCATCGCCTGCCCTCAGTGAACAATAGTGCGCATGTCAGCAATAAGCGAGCAGGGCTCGGGATGAAAATCAAGTTGTAGAAGCCTCTGGAGAGGGTCGTGGGATAATTCCATCTTGCCCTGAGAAGGACAGTGGGGCCGTTCTCGTGGTTCACGTCGGATTTGTGGTGGTCAGCACACAAATGATGGCACCAACAGGAACACTTGGAGCACCAGACCCAGTTGACGTTGTCCTGGTCTATGTCCGCCGTAGCATATCTGACAAACGTCGTTGTTTACCGGCGTGAAGGCGACGAGATGGCTACACGGCGTCAGCCATTGCGAAAAGAAGCTGCAATCACATCTACTGTTTTCACCGACGGCAACGTGAAACGTTCGCTGTTTGGCACACCGAACATTCCACATCCCTTTCTCATAAATTACGTCCTCTATCCGACTATTATCGAAATGCTTGAGAAGAACACATCTTGCAAATTCCGTAAGTCGTCTGAATGCATCTTAATCCTGAACTTACTTTTAACCTACAACTTCATTTCACGAGTACTTTTAAAGTTCTGCATCATCCAGCTTGGAAGTCTTGCGAGTGTATTAGTTTGACCTTCCCAAAACGATATGTCCCACTATGATAGTGAACTATTCAAGAGGCCTTGCAGCCGTAATCGGCGAATCTAAAAGTTGTACCAATATATTACCGTCTGGCGGTTACCGTCACACGAGTACGATCTACACATTTATTCACGACACTTCCTTACGGGCATCCTAGCGGCAAATCTGTTCCCCTATGTTTCTTGGCACTTGCTGCCGTTTGCGAACTATTGATGAAGAAACTGCTACGTGTTTCCCGTTGAAATCTGTTCAGATCATCCTGGTACTCCGAAAGTTCTGATACCTCTCTTTGAATATTCTCCAGAACACGTCCTCGTTGTTCACCGCCATGCTGATTCACCATACGAAAGTGATTTACGCGTGGTGGACCATTTAAACACCAACTAAGTACGATGGTGTTAGGTTCCTTGAACTGAGCAATTTTTATACATTTTATCTAAGATTTTCACTTGTACCATTTTAACGATTCGAATAGACCCATGAGTTCATTAGAAGACAAAGGTGATTTTGGCGAACAGTCTATTTTTGGTTATTCATTATCGGGCCAGTTACATAACATTTTATACCACCATGGTTTTCAAGCGAGAAGAAATCAAGAGCAATTAGTCACGTAACTACATCAAACGGTTGTGAATTGGACGACAATTAGGTGACAAAATTGATCTCCGGAGTTGTCAAGTGGGTAATGGGGGGCCATGGTACCGTAGGGACTGAAAAATTTCCTCTGAGCGCACAACTGTGGATTGCGCAACCGAATGCCGATCGCTTCCGAGGTGGCCAGAATACGAAACTTGACTCCTCTAGATTGACGGCTGGGCAGGTGGTAAATGGGCTAGAAAGCCACTTCTGGGGAGATTTGGTGCCCTGTGTCTACAGGGTGCGCCAGAATTGCACTCGAAATGGACTTCACCTCGCCCTTAGCTAGCCAAGCGGGGTGGTGCTTACGTATCCTTTGAGAAAGGCGCCTGGTTGTGCGACCGACGTAACTTGCTACACAGGAGCATGTGAAGGAGTAAACACAAAATGAAGTCACACATTTAGGCAACGTATCTTTGAGTTGCACGTGGACTACCGGGTTTGATCCGAATGTGATTCGCAGTTGTGCTGCGTTGTAGGTCTGTTCAATTGCGTTACGTATTCTACGAGTAACCAAATCGGCCAAGGCCTCGCCTTTGTAGGCTAGCTTCATGTAAACGGACTTCTTTTCCGCAGATAGGAGCTTAACTTTTGGTTCTGTCAGTTCCATATGTTTATCCACGAATTTTACAGGATAAGAGTT
>QNGE01007027.1:0-16845 GCA_008508345.1 Paragonimus westermani
CATAAAGGTGGCAAAGCAGTTATCCTATTGGACAAAGTCGCCACTAACTGTCGTTCGCAATTTGACGATTTCATTCTATCGAAATGTGAATCAAGTCATCGTGTCGAAATTGAGGCACTGGAAATTATCTCAAGATCATATACGTGGTCAAGCAATTGAGTTAAGTTCATGTGTCAATAAACCGTCTCATATCTGAATTGCATCCAATGTTGTTGTTCATGCATAGCGATGTTACGCAAAGTGAACAACACCGAATGAGTGAGATTCAACGAATTGTCACGATCTTTGCATAAGTGTTGATTCTGGCCAGACACAATGGAAATTATGCTTTGATCACTACAAGTGAAATTCAGAGCACGATGGCAAAGGGTCCGCCGGAAGACCCGAACCACCCAACCTCCACGCATGGACCCACGACTCGACCACACGGCTACCCATCCACGACCACGATCAGTTACCTACACAACGTCCAACTCAACTGCACACATACCTTCACCCCATTGGTCGAACTAACTTACTCCAGCTCGTTCATATATATCCACATGTATTGATCACATCAAATACTGACCGAACATTTCGCACAGTTTTACACGCAACATGCTCTCAAGTGGCACTACAAACTCTCGTCTGAACTCTCCTCTTCTCGTTCATTCCGCACCACCTCAATGAGTTGCTTACGCTACCGTATTGTTGACTGATACCTGCTGACGGTTAAATTCCTCGGCCAGAATTCATCTGGCTGTAAGTCGTGCAATTTGCTAACCACTACTTATCTGTATACAGAACCAGTTCTACTCAAATAAACCTTCAATAGTCTGTCCTGTTCTGCTCCTAATCAAGAGGTTTACAGCTGCCCCGACAGACTGCGTGGAGCCATGAATCTGGACTGATTCCACAATCAGTTTGATTCTTTCTCTTCTCCTAAACATAATCTCGGATTACCTGTTAGCTCTCGACTAGTTCCGCGCGCGTCATTGTTAGGTCGATATTGTCTGCATTGGCAGTTCCTTACTCGGCGTGTTTGTAATCTGAATTCTGTAACTCGTGCCCATCCATTCGAATGTGACGAATTTAATTCTGATTTGTGTGCTATTCTCATCAGACCCAATAAAGCATTCTTATTCCACACAAACATTTGAGCTAACGCATGCTGGTCGACCATAGTTTCTGTATCGTAACTGACGCGATCGGTCAAAATGTCCTTGCAGAGTACATCTTGTGTGTCCATGTGCTGAACCTGGAACAGCCTGGTACCAGTGAACTCGAATGAGATCGGCTTCTCACACGCTCTGCATGCAACGCGATACTGGACAAATGTGTCTGTTACTGTCACCCCACCCTCGCACGTGACCCATCACGTGTCAAACCGTCTAGTCCATGTGATGGCTCAACTGCACGTGTTCGCACACACGTTCACCGGACCGACAAGCCTCAGCCACACCCGAACTCACGCACGCGCGCAGTCACCATCAGCACACAGCCGATGGGAATGCACCAACTGGATATGTTTCGGATCCGCGGAACACACGGACGAGCAGATCACGGCTGGACCGGCACAGATCAGAGGAGACAACAGAAGTGAGCAGGACAGGGCACGGTGTCGACGGGCCCTGCCACACTACTAACACCAATCCAAACAATGAGAATGCAAAACATTGATCTAGCCTTTTCATTGACTGTCTTCCGGATAGTGTTATTTGCTACTTATTATCGGACACTCAAGCTATCACGGTTAAGGGCTCCACTACACAGCTAATATGCTGCAAGCACGGGTACAATTGTGCACCAAATTACAAAGTGCAAGCCATGAGACCTTGGTCATTTTGCGAACTGACCAATCCAGTGGCGCGCAATCTTACCCAATATTTGAGTCAATTATGACGGGTCACATGAGCCTGATCGTTGATAACAACACGCTTGCAATCACATGTTCAGCGGAATTTTATCGTAGACGTGATCACCAGAGTTGTGGACATGCGTGTTCATATTGGGTAGCTGGCTTTGCACGCGACACTTACTCACTGACTCGGAACATGGGACAAACGAGTATACGACGAGTACGGACGACGACGACAACAACAACAACCTTACGAAGTGGTATTCTCCTGAATCAGTCACATCTGAACAAGGAAGTTGGTGTCAATCGAAAACCACCCTACTGTACTGTGTCAGCCAGTAGCAAAAACTGTCCAGCATGCACCTGCGCGCTAACGGGGTTACAATTACCATTACAACTGTGAGGGTTGTCAACATTCTCGACGCTCAATGCTTTGGCATATTTGCTGAGCATAACCGATCAAAACAGCAGCTACACTCGAAATAATCGCTTCTACGCCCAACATCCCGTCTGAGAGAGGCTAACAGATCGTCGAAACACTGAGTCTTCATATCACCTCCACAACCAACTCTCGATAACACATTATGAGTAATGCCACCTAGAAAATGCGTTTTGTTGTACGCAGCTTTAATGGTTCACATGGGAAAATCCAGTTGGATCTGACCAACATATGAGTGTTTTGCAAACGTTCCCGATAACCAGTACCTGACTACGTTCTCTACTGACTGCACGGTTTCAGTGCTTGTATCCAGTGCAGGAAATACAGTGGCCTGTGGATCAGGTAAATTTGCACCGTGCATCGTTTCCCGAGAACTGCCAACGCTTCCCGAAGATATGTTCAACGATTCAAATGTGCTTCGCTAATTCTGAGGAATTGTGCCAGACCACTATATGAACTGTTTAACTAGTCTCAATGGGACGTATACGTAGGAATGTTTACCTCTGACACAGGTGGTCGCAACGAACACACTGATCGTTTATATTGTTGTCAGTTGCCTCCTATCTCTCAGAGAGTTCGCGTGACAAACACTTACATAAGCCTAATGTGAGGTCAATGGCGCAGTGGTTAACACGGTTGCCTCATGATTGGAATGTCCGGAGTTCAAATCCCGGCCGTGGCAAGGATATGCACTACTGACGAGCTCTAATGAGAGCGAAACTCGAGTCTAGTGCTTCTTTTCGAAAGGGGCTGGCTGGAAAGTCTATCTGAATGCGAACACTGCGATCAAATGTGAGTGATGGTCAACATTGAAACTTACATAAGCGTTTAGTCCGATTTGCTCTACTGAGGGCTGATGAACGTGGATTTCGAAAGGGAAACATTGCCGATATCATTGATGCGTTGGGTTGGCGGGGAAAACTGAATGACAGAACAGGACGACAATTATCACAGCAAGTCACCGAACATACCCCGAATTGGTTGAGGCAACTGATGGCGCCCCAGCTTCAACTTGGCACACTAAAGGCTCGAAATCTTACACCATCCATTGCCATACACCTCATGACAACAGATCACCAAGTTGACCCATTAAACTCATGCAAGATACGGATACTCAATCGAAACCCGGAACTACCAGATTTTACGAAGCGATGTCTATCCGAACTTATCAGCCGACGTTGTGCGCACAAAGGTGGTTGAGACAACCTATCGGATTGCCCTGGGAATGAGTACATAATAGTTGGTGTGTTTGTAGGTGTGTCTAGTCACCGTGTTCTAATCTGCATGATGTATTTAACTGGTATTATTTAGGTTTGCGACTGATGAGAATAAACAGAATGTCAACATAACACAACTGTCATGTTTCTGCCCTGATAAAGTCGTTAAGAGGATATCAGTGTTTCGAAATCTTTCTAGGGTGTTCAAAAGCGTTAAACCCAGTACCCCCCGCCCTCTCAAAGATTTGCAACTATAATATAAATGCTTGCTCACTCCCGTGGCTCACCAGTCACCTTCGGGGTCAGTGTGAACGCGCATATTCTGATTTGTACAGCGTGACCAGGTGTGTGTTGCTGGGCTCCGTACTAACATTTTCGTTTCTACCGATAAGCAGTAGGGGATTTTGGTCTACACATAAACATCATCCACAATTGATAGCAACTGTTAAATTCCCATAGACTTCCCGGTTGCCCCCTTTCGCTTGTACCTTATTTGTGCTCGAAGTCTTAATGCGTAACAATTTCACTTTACTGTTATATGTTGACGATGCCCAACCTAAGCATGTAGTGGCTAGTATGACAGAGACAGTGAAGCTATGGAGTAATTTGAACACTCTACAGATATCCGGCTCAGGTTCAACACAGTTAAAAGTCGTTCTGTCTGTAAGGGACACCTCTGTGGGGGCAGAAAAGTGAATACCGCTAGTTGTGAAAGGAAGCTTGAAGTGTTTTATTCAAGTGACTTCAGCCTATTTTTCAATTGCGTATCAGTGGCTAGGGAAGTAAATTAGGCGCGTGGTTTACTCACCAAGCTATTCAAATCGTCTCCCTTATGTCACTTTCCGATTATGGTTCGCCCAGTGATGTGTCTTCGTTTCGAATTAATTATTCGAGCTTGCAGCCCTTATCTTGTGAGGGAAATTGCTTTTATTGTGAAGGCACAACGAAGTACCATAGAGCGAGCTAGGACACATCTCATCCAAGTGGGCTACGTAGGCTGGGACAATGTTCATTGAACGACAGCTTCACACTACCAACCATCTTAGGGATAACTCGCATAAGCACAGTACTAAATCAGCCGTTTGACTCTTAGATTGAATAGTACGTCCAAATATTGTTGTTGCATACGCACGTTTTTGAAATTCAGTATAGATAGATGGGATCAGTCGACTCAGAAGTATCACAGATCACAGGAGCACCGAAAATACACAAAGATGATACACTTCTACAGCCAATTTTCTGTGCGCGAATAATTCAGTTCGACATAAATTCGTCCGTTGGCTAATAAACACTCTGGTGGATCACACTAGCAGAATATTATCCGCCGTTGACTGACTGATTTTGCAAACCTGCCTTCTGATTGTTAGTCAACGAATTCACTTGATTTCACCTGTAATCACAACGAAGATAAGCTTACTCCAGTCAAACCTCTAACCGACCCCATCCTAATTTTGAAAGGTTTGTACACAAACGGTTAGATGGAGTTGTAATTAGCCAATAACTTTTTAAGAATAGTTTGAAACAATGGTTCCCATCGATAAATTTGAAAAAAGCCAAAAGTAGCATGTAAGATGTCTTACGCAATGACATTTCGTTCGCATCTCATCGGTTACTTTTGCGAAATTAGCTGCTTGCCCCCCCAACTACATAAAGTGTATGCTAATTTCGTAAAAATCACCTATGATATGCGAACGAAATGTCATTGCGCAAGACATCTTACATGCTACTTTGGGCTTTTTCAAATTTTTAGGAATAGTTGGGCTGCAATTTCCAGACAATTTTTTGAAAACTGTATCGTACAAACGATTTGCTAATGATAATTTTCTTTTCACTAATATGGCGCATTTTTGTTTCTCTCTTAACTTTTTTAACGTTGCCATCCAGAATCTATCTTTACCACACAAAACTGAATCAAATGGTGGTTTGGTCTATTTTTCATGCACTTGTCAATAAGCTTAAAGGCGGCATGTTCCGCGTTCCGCTCCTCCTCATTCCACATGCAGCGGTTATAATCTTCAGCTTTCCAGATTTGTCCCTGCAGTATGTCAATTTGGCTTGGCCCAAACAGCATTTTTACAGAGCCGGACGTATTCGCAGCCCTGACTAATTACAAGTGGATTACGAGCCCCTAATAAGAGATTTATTGTCAATCTCCCAACTATTCTGTTCCACACGTTCCCCTACAGTTGCAGTGACATTCGTATAGACAAGAACTCGTTAGTCATCTCACGGGATAACAGAACACGGGTGAACCCAGTGATTGAATTCCCACATCCCTAACTAAACCCCTTTGGACAACATGTCATCAGGTTGACCCATTTAGCAAAGAACCGATCACAAATGGTGGAATTCCGAATGTTCACCGTTGCCGAAGCCATTAACATCCGAATGCGCAACCCTGACCTCTGCACTCAGAAGAAGTTCGTGCGGTCATGTAAATTCTCTTGACACACAATCAATTTGGAACAGTGACTGTGTAACTGATAACAAACACGCCACCCATAACCTATATTGACCGTTTTTCTGACCCACCCAAGTCACTGTTTTCACATTTATTGTGTTACAATTAGCCTGATGATCGAACACAGAAAACAAGTCTTGTTCGCTACTCCGTCCTTCTCATGACTTCAATGGGTATTTTCGAACCATGTCAAACGAGTGAGACCCGAACTTACTGGCTCTTAATAAAACCATTCCAGTTCAAACCTGCCAGCTGGCTTGGTGTACACAAACAGTTTGAAGTAACCTATCAGACTCTCGTAGGTCTGAGTACGCAATAATTTGGACAGAGCAGACGAAAGACTGACGTGGCACAATTTGTGCTCAGGCAGATTTGGATGTATCTCTACTGGTGTTGACTGCAGTTGACTTAAATTGTACCAAATTCCAAACCTTAAAACGCTTACGTGAGAATGAAAATCTGCTTATTCTTCATCCTGGGTCTGGAGCAGTAATAGTGGACCGTGAGGACTACATTGACAGAATGGATCTACTCCGCAGTGGTCGCTGACGATTTGCGATGAACGAAAAAACTGGTAATCCAACAGATTTAGAAAGACGGATTAACAATGAATTACAGTTGCGACTTGAAGGTAAGTTTATAGAGACCACCACGTTCAAAAACCTCAAACTGGGTGGAATTCAAACTCACCAGATGTACTGACTCCCCGAAGTGCACAAGTCTGGAATTCCGTTAACACCAACATTGGCTAAGTCCAGCTCTCCCCAGCACAAACTGGCCAAATGGTTAGCGAAATTACTCCATGAAAAAGCACTGCCTCAAAGACAGTTTCCACCTAGCCGCACTGTTAGGAAATCTCGACAAGTCTGACGGGGCATGAAATCGTAGTCCATAGATGTGCCTTTAGAAGAAGCCATCTGTTTTTGCTACTCCACATAACGTCTAATCAGGTAAATATTGCAATCCCAGAAAGTGAATTTAAACGCCTATTTTTGCTGTGTATATCTAACGTAAGCCTTCACTTTCAAGGCGAGGCTTATCGTCAGATTAGAGAAGTTGTGATGGGCAGTCAACATGGTTCAATTTTAGCCGATATCTTTGTGGCCAAACTGGAAAAGCAAACAGCAAACAAATTGGACTGTTTTGTCCTCTCTATACGGCATGCTGATGACAATTTTAGTCACAAGTTGTCAGATGCTGGCAAGAGATTTACTAAGCTACGGGAACTGCTTACATTCAGAAAATGGTCGCATTTTAGAAAATGGAATTAACAACCGGATGTTGTTTCTGGATATCAACATAATTAACAGAATGGGTGGATCCATTCAACGTGCTATATATGGAAAGAATATGTGGACTGCTTAGGACCTACACTTTGACAGCTTTCTTCCACTTGCATTCAAAAGAGGATTGGTACGCAAACTATTTGACCGGGCAAGAAGTCTTTGTACTAGTCATGATACCTTGGATGATGAGCTCGGTCAAACAGAACAGACTTTAAGGACAACAGTTATCCGAATGGATTTATAGGAAACTTCAACACTAGCAATGCGCAAAATAATTCTCGACCCACAGTTCCCAAACAAGAAAGTGGTTTTACAACGGCCACTCAAAGATGACAATGTGTGTCCAGTGGAGAGGTAACGCTTAAGGACAGCTTTTGTCCTTACGTTCTTTGCCACAGAGCCAGTGACCGTACACAGAACAGTCTGAATCCCTACGCCCTTGGTTAAGCAACCGACAACTTAGTTTGTCGAATCAGACGTAATTTATGACTACAAATATGGATGCGAAACATCCTATGTTGGCGGAGCTGAGCGGCAGCTTAGAACCAGGTTTGTCGAACACTTGCCGAAATGGGTTCACCAAGCGGTCAGGCAACCAGGCGACTTGACAACAAGTGCCAGGACGGAGCCAACGTCATCGATCGCCAAGCCTCACTTGATGACGCAACGTGTAGTCGACTCATCAAGATCATTTCGTGTTCGGTTCTTTACTCAAAACAAACGTTTGCTACGATATACCGAGGCCATTGCAAATAGACACCGTCATTCCATTTTGTGCGTACAAGGAGAACCGTTTGTGACGTGGCAGCAACAGGGTCGATTTTGAACTTTGACCTTTTGTGATTGTTTTGTGGCTCGGAATTTTGCACATTTTCACTCATCTGCAGTAAACGCTAGTAGAGATGCAGCAAAATCAGCTCCAGCGTAACTCACATCACACCATTCTTTTGTCTGTTTTTCACATTTCTAGTTGTGTGGATGTGTGCGTCCACTCACTATATGCCTCTGTTTGTGTAGTCTGCATGTTTTACGTGCGCAAATGATGAGAATAACCGAAATGTTAACGGATCACAGTATATGCTGGAGTATTACTCCTGACTATTTATGATAATCGACTCAGTGACGCACGATCGATAATCCCTACAACATCCGTTCAAGCGGTCGAAATGATTCCAATTCATACGGTACTGCTAACGAAAATACACAATGAATATTTGAAGGAACCAGATATCCAAATTAACCGGTATTGAAAAAGAAAGTCGAAATGGAGCAACCGAAGGGCCACCTCGCAAAATCGTCAGCAGTCACTAAAACAGTTAGGTCTAGATAATGACGAAAGCGTGTTTTAAAAAACACCAAACGTGAAAAATTCAGGTAATTCCGCAATGCGAGTTATGAATAAGGCGAAGATATGGAGTTACGGTCTCTGTTTGCAGTCATGATACACAAGTAACTGTAAGTTTGCACAGCATGTAGCAAACATTAGAAGAAATAAAACTTAAAACACACATTCTCCAGAAAAAGCCAGCATGCTTCAGCGAACTGAACATTTGACTTCGAACTGAACGTCGCATGTCAGTCATATGGTACAAATTACGGCACACCCAGTATGGCTTCTTTATGCTGTGCTGTTACAGCGAGGGACGCCGGTCTGGCGTCCGGATGTGTCTAAACTATAACAAACCAGCAAAGTCTATAATACCAACACCACTAATAGAGAATACTAAACGAAAACCCGGCACATCCGTCCGGAACGCTCAGCCCAGGTCTGCAGCAACTCGACTATGAGGATCAGTACGGTAAAGTGAGGATACGTTCACCCTCTGGTGTTGTTGTGTGTCTATGTAACGTGCTAGATGTACTTCGGCTGAGGTTCTCTTCGGCTCGTCTGCCTCCAATCTTTCCTCCTTTAACAGTCTTACTCAACGGAGCCCATCTACCAGTTTCTCATCCCCTTCAAAATCGTCCTATTCAGATTCAAACGTATGTAAGCATTTACAACTTCCTCCAAACTATAAGTGCTTCGCGAATCCTATGAATCAGTCTCCTCCAAATGCATGAAGGACTCATTTGACGACAATTCCTCTAGCAACCCGATCCGATTTGCACAGTTGCCTAATCATCAGCGCGTACTTCTGAAGAGGTTGTTGTGTGCTAGTGGCGCAATATCTGTTCGGGACCAATGAACAAACAGCTGATGAAGGCACTTCAGTTCGGGTTGCCTTACAACACTTTTCAAAACAACTGACTGAGTTTATTGTTCCATTGTGTGCATGGTGCTCCACAACCATAGCACAGAGGATCCCTTACTCTTGTGGTGCACGGACTGTCCTATATGCTAGATCCTCCTCTGTCTACATAAACTGTCGAGCATATGTTCTAATGTGGCGGATTTGCTGGAAATCTCGAAACTGGTCAACTTCGTGTTGCCGCTAACTGCCACTGCCAACAACTTATGATCGAGAATGGGAGATAAATGAGGAGTTTGAATGCTATGTACCTTCTGACTACAACGAGTCCACTGCATTTCAACAGGACCAAATATAAGATAACGTATTCTCACCTATCGAGTTCTATTTCACACATTTTATGTTAAAACAGTGCACTAATACCAGCGAACGTGACCAGTAGAAGAAGAACGTGTATTACGTGGTTGCTTTAACACTGTTTTTAGATACTTTTCTGTAGAAGTCTTCCATGATTTCCAGTTAACAAAAGCTTTCTCAACTCGTTCCGAGTATTTATTCTTGTCGTACAGTCTCGTAAGAGACAGTGCCAATGTTCAGAAACCATAAAGAAATAAACCGAGGCAGGTTACTCATCATTGCCTTTTCATAGACAGATTGATAGTTAGTCTATCAGGCCGAAAATTATCTGACCTATTCCTGGGACTTATCGCACTACAGTTCCCAGTTAATATTGCCAAAGTCGAACTGTGCAAAAATCATACTAATGGAATTTATGTTTTTTCCAATAGTGATCATATCGCCTTCCCTTTAATTAGTTTTGTTAACCTTGGTCGATCTTCGTGAGGAAGCGTTGGCAGTTCTCGGGAAACGATGCGATTATTTCGAGTGTAGCTGCTGTTTTGATCGGTTATGCTCAGCAAATATGCCAAAGCATTGAGCGTCGAGAATGTTGACAACCCTCACAGTTGTAATGGTAATTGTAACCCCGTTAGCGCGCAGGTGCATGCTGGACAGTTTTTGCTACTGGCTGACACAGTACAGTAGGGTGGTTTTCGATTGACACCAACTTCCTTGTTCAGATGTGACTGATTCAGGAGAATACCACTTCGTAAGGTTGTTGTTGTTGTCGTCGTCGTCCGTACTCGTCGTATACTCGTTTGTCCCATGTTCCGAGTCAGTGAGTAAGTGTCGCGTGCAAAGCCAGCTACCCAATATGAACACGCATGTCCACAACTCTGGTGATCACGTCTACGATAAAATTCCGCTGAACATGTGATTGCAAGCGTGTTGTTATCAACGATCAGGCTCATGTGACCCGTCATAATTGACTCAAATATTGGGTAAGATTGCGCGCCACTGGATTGGTCAGTTCGCAAAATGACCAAGGTCTCATGGCTTGCACTTTGTAATTTGGTGCACAATTGTACCCGTGCTTGCAGCATATTAGCTGTGTAGTGGAGCCCTTAACCGTGATAGCTTGAGTGTCCGATAATAAGTAGCAAATAACACTATCCGGAAGACAGTCAATGAAAAGGCTAGATCAATGTTTTGCATTCTCATTGTTTGGATTGGTGTTAGTAGTGTGGCAGGGCCCGTCGACACCGTGCCCTGTCCTGCTCACTTCTGTTGTCTCCTCTGATCTGTGCCGGTCCAGCCGTGATCTGCTCGTCCGTGTGTTCCGCGGATCCGAAACATATCCAGTTGGTGCATTCCCATCGGCTGTGTGCTGATGGTGACTGCGCGCGTGCGTGAGTTCGGGTGTGGCTGAGGCTTGTCGGTCCGGTGAACGTGTGTGCGAACACGTGCAGTTGAGCCATCACATGGACTAGACGGTTTGACACGTGATGGGTCACGTGCGAGGGTGGGGTGACAGTAACAGACACATTTGTCCAGTATCGCGTTGCATGCAGAGCGTGTGAGAAGCCGATCTCATTCGAGTTCACTGGTACCAGGCTGTTCCAGGTTCAGCACATGGACACACAAGATGTACTCTGCAAGGACATTTTGACCGATCGCGTCAGTTACGATACAGAAACTATGGTCGACCAGCATGCGTTAGCTCAAATGTTTGTGTGGAATAAGAATGCTTTATTGGGTCTGATGAGAATAGCACACAAATCAGAATTAAATTCGTCACATTCGAATGGATGGGCACGAGTTACAGAATTCAGATTACAAACACGCCGAGTAAGGAACTGCCAATGCAGACAATATCGACCTAACAATGACGCGCGCGGAACTAGTCGAGAGCTAACAGGTAATCCGAGATTATGTTTAGGAGAAGAGAAAGAATCAAACTGATTGTGGAATCAGTCCAGATTCATGGCTCCACGCAGTCTGTCGGGGCAGCTGTAAACCTCTTGATTAGGAGCAGAACAGGACAGACTATTGAAGGTTTATTTGAGTAGAACTGGTTCTGTATACAGATAAGTAGTGGTTAGCAAATTGCACGACTTACAGCCAGATGAATTCTGGCCGAGGAATTTAACCGTCAGCAGGTATCAGTCAACAATACGGTAGCGTAAGCAACTCATTGAGGTGGTGCGGAATGAACGAGAAGAGGAGAGTTCAGACGAGAGTTTGTAGTGCCACTTGAGAGCATGTTGCGTGTAAAACTGTGCGAAATGTTCGGTCAGTATTTGATGTGATCAATACATGTGGATATATATGAACGAGCTGGAGTAAGTTAGTTCGACCAATGGGGTGAAGGTATGTGTGCAGTTGAGTTGGACGTTGTGTAGGTAACTGATCGTGGTCGTGGATGGGTAGCCGTGTGGTCGAGTCGTGGGTCCATGCGTGGAGGTTGGGTGGTTCGGGTCTTCCGGCGGACCCTTTGCCATCGTGCTCTGAATTTCACTTGTAGTGATCAAAGCATAATTTCCATTGTGTCTGGCCAGAATCAACACTTATGCAAAGATCGTGACAATTCGTTGAATCTCACTCATTCGGTGTTGTTCACTTTGCGTAACATCGCTATGCATGAACAACAACATTGGATGCAATTCAGATATGAGACGGTTTATTGACACATGAACTTAACTCAATTGCTTGACCACGTATATGATCTTGAGATAATTTCCAGTGCCTCAATTTCGACACGATGACTTGATTCACATTTCGATAGAATGAAATCGTCAAATTGCGAACGACAGTTAGTGGCGACTTTGTCCAATAGGATAACTGCTTTGCCACCTTTATGGTCCGACTTGATCGCGAGAATGTGAGGAAAGCTACCAACCCTTCACTACTTTCGTTGAAACAGAATGAGAGCGCTGTTTTGACGTTTCGTTTTCTATTTTCCTTGACAAACGCGAAACATTGGTATTTGTGGGACACCACGGTGTAAAAATTGGAAGATAATGTAAACCTTTGGGTTTCACTTAAGAAATGGACTGTTATCACTTCCGAAATACACTAACTACTTGAGTCAACAGTTTGTGTGCACACAGAACCGGACTGCGATAATGCGATCAGTTTTGTTTCCTGTTGCGCAATAACAGAGCAGATAAGTTGGTTTTGTCGGAAATGTTTTCCTTTCCATGATGATTAACGAAATATGCTTCTGGTTCATCCGTCCTTCTGTTAGTGCCTATTACGTCATCTTGCATGTTAATCATTTGGTCGGATGTTTACCCAATTATTTTTCGTAAACCTGGATCTAATCTGTCAATCATGACGTTACCGCATATTTAATTGAGCTGACGGACTACGTGAGAGACAGGGCCGTTCAATAGATCACAGTTATAAACAAGCTGAGTAGCACTCCCGGTTGTGAGTAGTAACTACAATCTAACAGCAAGCTATGTAAGACTGGGGGCAGACTGTAATCTTCAACCTACTTCACTGATAATGAGGTTATCTTTGAAATATAGATATCATGCACACGGCGGTCTTTGCCAACCTTCTTTGGCCACGGATGTCAACAAGCTTCCCGAGATGTTCGCTTGTTAGTAATACTTTCTTCAAACTCTTCTCTCCCTGTAAGCAGTCAAGTTTACAGACATGTCAGGCTCTATGAAACAAGGTTCGTACTAGGTCTCGTTTGTAAGCAGATACATAAAGGGGAAAAACTGTAAATACTATCCACTCTAAGTGGCCTTGTGGTGCACTCCGCGTTGTAGTGAGCAATCTTGCTGCCTAATGAGCTAAATGTCTAGAAACAGGGATTTTGGGTGGGATGGAATTCACAAGTTTAAAAGCAAACCAAAGTAAGTATTAGTGATATGCAGCAACATGCCATCCATAAATACTAACACTATCTATGGGATCAGGCAGCTGAAATTCAATCATTCCCAAAAATATATCGTGCTAGCGCTGAGCCTAACGGGCTATTCGACGCCAGACCATTTTTTGTAAGATAATCCTCTGAGAACAAAACGGCTATGCTCTGTACAAAACAGTGCCAATTCTCTGAGGTAATCATCAGGGATGCACGCAGATGAACGGCGATCGGAAGTAAAACCGTATAGAAAAATTGACCGTTTCTTGATCCGGTGCGTCCGTAAAAATGTCATCATCATCAACAGAATACCTCTTGTACAAATTCAACAAGGCGTTTTGTAAAGCCTGTCATTTGATAGGGATGTTTTGTACAACTGGGGATAAATCTGGGGATGTCAACTGTTTCTAATGTTGCTCTGATAGACATGTCTTATATGTTTTAATGTTTTACGTTTGCAAAAGAAAAGGGTGAACAAAATGTTGGAGTATAAACAACATCCAAATATGACGGTGCCTCCACACTTCGATGAACTGACCCACGGTGGCACATCAAGGATGGAGCTTGATAAGAGCAAATGTGGTTATTATGCTTCCACTTGAAAGTGTCAGGCGGAAAATTTGGACCGAAGCAAACAGTGAGCGATATCGTGCACTTTACCATTTAAAAAATTTGCCTTACTTTAGGTTCAAAAACAAAGCTGACTAACTGGTACAGGCGTCCCGCATCAACAGGGACGTTTATGATTGTCTGAGGCTGTCGACTAGCTGTTATGTGTACCAACCTAGAGTTGTTCACTTTTTGCAGTAAAAAATGAGAATATTTTGATCCTACAAAACAATATATATATATATATATTCATTGTTCACTTCATAGACGAGACTTTCTTCTCAGCAAACGTGCCTGCCACAATCTGTGATGAATAATGCACAGAGTGTAATAGATAACGCGAACGTTGAGCTGATGAAAGACTTAGGGACTTGGCTGTCATCTTGCTCATCTTTCTGCTATCATCACCGGATGGCCTCTAAAAAGGAATTTGAAACCCTTAGGATTATAACAAGACCCTTTTCTCACATAGATAAGCGGGCCTTTTAAATTTTCTGCGGGATTTATACAAGACCACTCGTTGAGTATGCTAATCAAATGGTATGTACTGGCCTGAGAAAAGATACACTCGCCACGGAACATGCCAACGAGTAGCCACTAAAATGGTCACTGGCCTGAGACATTTCTCTTATGAGTCTAGCCTTGAAAACCCTGATCTCTCTTCACGTTCCGAGAGACACCGCATTACCTTAACTCCTACACACACTTTTTTGGTGCAGGACAGATGAAGCGATTCTTTAACTCAGTGGTTGATATACTTTTTGCAGGGTTTTAAATAACTGGAATGACCTTCCATCTGAGGTTGTTAGTTGCTGTCCTAGAGATTGTTTCGAAGTGCTATTAGATCTCACTAAGTTAGGACATTGTTAGTCTAGTGATTTAACCTTTCCTTGGTAGGTTTTGTAATCCCTAGGAGAGGTGCTACGTACCGTTTTCAGTGACACTGCTTTTCAGGCCGACAGAAGCCCTCTGTGTTTGAATACAGACCAACTCACTGGATCTGGGTGACTTTGGCCTCCAACCTCGAACACGTGTACCCACCGCTGAAATAACCGAAAACAATGCCAACGAGTGCCAGCTTGTTTCCATCTACCCTCATTCAACTATGCTGTTTCCAACCAGCTGGTCCATATGTACTAAATCAGCATGCACTGTTCAAAGGCTTTGATTTGCCGGCATCGTATTCGCATCCTGACATTAACTGAGTGTTCTTTTTGATACTGACGTCCATGGACCTGTGGAAAGAAACTGGTTACATGCCTTATGGCCGTGAATAATTGAGGTTTGGTGTATTACGTATTCCACTGATCACTTGCCTATGCGTCACTCACCGTTGTGGCATCGATAATTTTCATAGCTCACGAAGCCGATAAAAATTTCAACGTGTCAACTGCCAACTACGACAGTATACCATCCGTTCATCCAAATCCAGGCGAATAATTTCCCAGTTCCACTTCCGGCAAACATCATTGTTTCTCATGTGTTGTCGGCATAAACACGCACCCTAGCTCCAGAGTGTAGAACATTGCTGCTCAAATGAGTTTCCTGCAGGACATTAATCGTATGATGAATATATTTCAAAAGTCATTCTGTTATGCATCTGAACACTATTAATACGGGATCCTTTCTATTCAATGTTTGTATCAGAGTTGATGATAGGTTTAAGGGAAACCTCTTCCCGAATGTGGATAAAGAAAACCACCAGCGAAAAACGGCTAGATCATTGGGCAATCTTCAGTGGTTCGGAAAGAGATGGTCTATATTTATAGAAACATAGCTCTTTACTATTGTAAGTTTATTCTCGTCTTTCACCTGTATATTTTCCAGAACGGATAATTTTCCCCACAAGCTCCACGTAACAGCTATTCGTCATCCATCTACCTGTTACAAGTGGTTCCCTTGCTACAAAAGTATACACAAAAACAGATACAAACTGTTAGGCTAAGGCATCGCCGATTGGTGCAGCTTGTTTGATACCGTGGAAGTTACATAGGCAGCAACGGAGGCAAGCATCAAATTAGCCAGCTTTCAGGCCAGAAGACTGCCTAATTTTCGTTCAACTTCCAACTACTGACATCCGCTTGCTTCTGATGTTCTACTCTGCCAGAACTGGAGATGGAAAATTAGATAATAATTGTGTGTTGAAAAACTTCATCAACCTGCCATGGTGAATTCTTGCACTGATGCAGTTGGAGCCAGCAACTGTGATCTGCACAATCTTCATTCAATACCGAAATCTGCTCAACATTTTGTACAAACAAAGACCACGTATCAGTGCAGAGATTTTCCGAAAGTGGCAACTGGAGTCTGACGCACCACTGGAAAGATGAGATCGCTAAGAGAATCCCATACTCAACAAAGTTACCTGTCACATACTACTAGTCAATACGAAAAATATTTCCATTTAATTCCTTCTGTTTACCACTACGTCTGAACTGCAATCACTCCATGCTGACACAGACTGCCATGGTTACCACAGACGTGCTTTCACAACTCGTGTCGTACGCACCTGTATATAGAGCGCACGCTTAGCTGAGCCCGTAACCGGCACCACGTGACAAGTGGTTGCTGAATTAAACGGAATCACA
>QNGE01007029.1:0-26166 GCA_008508345.1 Paragonimus westermani
CTGAATCGCTCAAAACTGAAACCAGCGAGCGCGCGCGGATTGAATTTGAGTTGAGTAACAGGGCGTGCTGCTGTGTTGTCGGTGCCGGCTTAGTTTGCATTTGCGTAAGTCGCGTGCATTGCTTACTGCAATTATGGATCGCGATTGTTCGGGATTTTTTCTCTAACAGGACTTTCGTTGGAACTCCTACTTCGGAAGAACGCTGTTCTCCGGTGTTTCCACATAGTCCCAAATTCGGTCCACATGTGCCACGGACATTGAGAGCGGATGCGGCTAGCCTGAAGTTTACAACTACGAGATGTAGCACGGTTGTTGGGGTTACATTGGATTCAGAGAACTGAGTAAGATTACTTACAGGAGAAACAAAAAATGCTTTGAAACGATCCCCAAGGGCACCGCTGACGACCTCAGAATGGGAGGCTGCTCTGATGGTCAATGAACCTATGAGAAAAGGACTGCTGCCTAACGAGGATCCGAGGACAAAGTTTGGAAAGATTCCTGTTGTGTTGTGAAATATCCACACCAAACTCGGCACGAATGAAGTCAAACAGCTTGGGCGTCGTGTTTAACATGTTATTGATAAACATGTTGAAAATAACACAACATTACGAGCAAGTTGTAATATTCCACGTTTCAACCACCTCGGGTGGCCTTCCCCAAGAGTGTTGTAACCGAAATCAAGTGTGATTTCGATTACAACACACCTTGCCCATGACGTATTATTCTCAATCTTACCGTTGGTTCCTCAATGGCCGTGGTGATTCCCTACGGTGAAGAACTGCTCTGCGAGAACTGCTCCAAAGAAATGTGTCAGAACGAAATCGCTACGAATTCGTCGAAATTCAAGTGGGCAAAAATCAAGGACTTCCATTCGTGACTCGTACATGAGATTTCTTTGGCCCGTGGCTGGGTTGGTAGCCGCGCGCTGGATACGCTAAACAGCTAATGTCTTTCTCCAGGCCGCTGTACACGACCGGATTCGCATACTCAAGAAAAGGTCTTACATACGTCCGAACGCTTCTTTGTCTGTAGGGGGAAAAGTGCGTCTCGTCATCCTAAAGGCGGCAAGTCTCTTTTCCGCTGCCGCCCCGTCGGAATATGTGAATGATAAATTGAGCGAAAACCAGATGCCCAGATCTTCCTTTCAATCGATTTTCATGACATTTCTTGTTAGACGCACTATGAACCATGAAGACATTGCCAGAATCTCCACCGGGTGACTTGCGAGCACACATTGTGATTCAGTGGGTGACTCCAATCATCCGACCAGCGCTTGATCACGTCGAGACCAATCTGTAGTGCATTGGAATTCTTAGGACGTCAGTGTGTATGATTGCATCGCTGGAAATATCATCCTGATAGTCATTGATGTGAATGAGGAATAACAGAAGTCCTAGCAGCGACCCTTTGGGAAATCCCGCAGGAATGAATAAGAGGGACGGAAGGTATGGTCCAGTTTTAACTCTGAGTTCTTTTATCAAGAATGGAGGCAACCCAGCGAAGATCCTTTCCTTGAATACCGTAAGCCTCCAGTTTAAATTTCAGGGCCGTGTGAGGCACGGTCAAATGCCCTTGCGAAATGAAAAATAGCCTCCGTCAGACCATACACGAAAATAAGGATGTTATTTTATGCATGGCCGGTTAGGGAAGAATCCATGGTGGGTATAATAGAAGAGGCGATTCGATAAAGAGTGATTGAAGATGGTACGCTTCACTGGGTGTTTCACTGTTTTGCACGGAATGCTAGTAAGGCCGATTGGCCGACAACTAGCCGGGGAGTACTGGTCAACCACTTCGCAGATGGTTTCCACCGTCATCTCTTACCAGAAAAGAGGGAGAAAGTCACTACGGAGTGTTTGGTTGAAGAGCTTGTAGAGGGTTTCTGCCGGACTGACAGCCGTTTAGTTAAGTATTCTAGGATAGACCTTGTCTGGCCTCTTTGAACAGTGTCAGTTGACCTTGAATAAGACTCCCTCAACACCTAGCCCGAAAGACTCGGCTATAACCAGTGATTGTCGGAGATTTTGCGACGGCACGACACGGTGCTAATTTGGCAGCGCAATGTTTTAGACTGCCGGATAATACTCCCTGAATAACACGGCCACTATTAGGGAGTCAGTTGACGTCTCCCGGTCGGCAGTCGCAGAGAAACTAACGAATTTTTTCTCTTTCTCAGGTCTCACATGCTTACATAACGAGTTGTTGTTCTCTCATGCTCTTAAGGTGATCGCTCTTTGTATGAGTTTGGTGTGTTTTCTGGCTTTCTGCCCATATATATTACGAACAACGTGGAAGGCAATGAGACCCTACGAGTTATTTGCAATCTTGTGCATCGCGGAAAAATGGAAACCATCATCGAGTGGGCGATGTGTTGTGCCCTGAAGAGATGGTCGAAAAGAAAAAATGCACAATTTGCGTGATACGAATAATTCATCCATTTTCTGAATTGTGTTTTGAAACGCAAACTAATTCTGATCTACGGAGTCACACCCAAGAAGAAGTGAACCTAAGTAAGTTCTCGAGGCGCTAAAATCAGCCTGAGTAATGTTTCAAACTGTGGAACTTCTTGATGTTTTTCGTAACTAATAACATATAAGATCAATGGTTAGCGGAGAGTAGTCATCATGTCCCAGTGAAGGCTAAATGATCACTCTGTCCACAAGATGGCTCTCCACAGTGATATCTAAATTGCGCAGAGAGGTAATCTGACCAAACTGTGCCTCGTCGGGGCGCTGAACTCTCATGTCCACGCCTTTCATTGTATTAACGTCGATAAAGAAGTCAAGAATCCGCTTTCGCGGTTTAAACGGGAAACTGACGCTCAGCTTATTCTGGGTGCATTGAGATCGCCCGTAATAGGCAGATGAGTAAACCGTAGAAACACTAGGAAGTTACCCAGACTTACCACGGGGGTTTCATCGTCGGAGGGGTCGAATGATGGAGAACGATAACTAACCCTCACCAGGAGTGAGTCTTGGCCACGTGGAGCTATTCGGAGTCACAGAGCGTCACATTTATCAGAGGTGTTAACTCCACTGAAAACCCCGGGTGTTGAGAGGTACTGCTGTGAGCTAATCGCAGAACCCACCACTCTCCTTCAGCCGGGGTCAGCCTGGTGAAGTGGATGCCCGGGGACACTCAGTTCACTCTCACTGATTTCACCTGAGAGCCAGATCTCCGTGAAGTTAAACATGTGAGGTTGAATGTCTAGAATTAATTATCTGATTTTTGGTAGTTTGTCAAGCGGATACGGACAGTTCGTATACATGCATTTAAAGGCTGCTTTCTCGTTGGATTTTGCGAGGAAAGAGAAAGGGAGGTGCGGGAAAGCTTAGGAATGAAGGTCTAGAACTGCGGGGATGGTGGGGCTTTGCTCAGTCTGCTCCTCAAAGTTCTTCTGACGGTTCTCCCGTAAGGCCATGCGTGCGTAGGCTAACAACCCGCAAAAAGCCTAACCAGCATTTTTGGTGTCGCAGGTTGCAACCCTTGAGCTCCTGTCAAATTCCGTTTCGGGGGAGAGTGTTTTGAAGTTCTAACCCACGGAAAGTTGAACTTTTCCGTCCGCTGGATGCGAAGTTGAAGAGAGACAATGCGCAGGTGTTTTGATGCCATCGAGCGAAACACCTGTCGAAGTGGGTCAAGGTGCGTTTTGGATCTCAGAAGGCAGCCCCAGCAGGCTACTCCTGTTCCGATTACTTGAGAGAAAAAATATTCTGCTGGGCCATTTGGTGGGTTTTGGGGTAGGTAACTCTGACAACGGTTTTCGTGCGGTTCCAGTGCTTTCAATATCCGTGCCACTGATTGAGGCGTCGATCGTTGGAATGATCATGCAGACGGTGTCTCCGCTTTTCACATCAGGCACAGCGGTCTTAGGGGGGAGTTTGTGAGCGGAAACTACGACTTTAATCTCCATTTGGTCCACTATGACTCTCGACTTAATATCAGTCAGCTGCACACCCCTCGCCCTTTGTTGTCGAGAGCGATCAAAAGACACGCCTTCAAGACGGGCGTTGGCGGACTTCGAAGACACTCGTTCTCTCACCGCGGTCACAGGGTTGAGTATGGCTGGCGAGGTTGTCAAAAGCTCAAGTGACCTTCGGTTATTTTGGCATGCAGCCTGCTCGTGAGCACGAGGTCTATGACGTCTGGGAGAATGAAGATGCTAGGATTGATTTAGCGTCTCGGTTGGAGAAGCCGTTGTGGGGGACGGCCGCATAAAACAACCTCCTCTCCCCTGAGAGCTTTCTCCTCCGTTTCTGTTGTCGCTTTCTCCATGTGTGTGGTCGACAGGACAATTGCCGTCTTGGAAACTGCAATACCGAGGGGCATAAGCGCAACGTACCCACTTGGAGACTGTCGTTCCAACCTTCCTTCGGACAATGTGCGTTGATGTTCTTCCACCCTACTCTTCATGGAAGGGGCATGAAGAAGTACAGAGCTAAGAAAAGCCCTGCATTTACAGTCGCAGGTTTTCTGCTCTTATTCAGCTGTTGTGGTATGTGTGTTTCCGATCTTCGGCAAAGCGGTGCCTCGGCCCTCGTCAAAACTGCAGCTCATGCAGATAAAAATGAGAGATAAAGAAGCTAGCCGATTGTGCTGGTGTTTGTTGAGGCCCGTGCACTTGAAATAATTTCACTTCTGACGTTTGTGTTGCATGCCATTTTGTATTGACATTTTGCTCCCCTACCGAACAGCAATGCTCGCTGTCCCAATCTGTCTGCTGATTCCAAGCGCTGCTAGAATTGACACGGGTGAGTGTCGATAAGAAGGAACAATATACGATACAAAACGACTATGTTTCAGTAACTCATTAGAAAACGGACACGATAAAGGGGGAAAAATCGTATATGCGACCTAAATAATTCTACACGTAACGAATTAGTTTGTTATTCGATAACGAGTTAACGTAACCTTGTGCAAATTCTTTATGCACAGGGCACCAGCAGGGTGAAAGTACGTGTAGACAATGATGGTGAGTGAAAGTTGAAACAAATCTTCATTTTTCCGCGCAAACGGATTCAGATTCGAGTAAAATCAGAACATTAAAAGTATCTGCCCTAGTTGTTCCTACATGTTACTCCGTTAGACCAGGAACAGGGAATTGGATAAATTTAAGTGAAAATGGGTCAGCTGGGCTTCTGATCGTGATTCCAAGTGTGAATAAACCAAGGAAAACCATGTCAATTACATCGCAATCCCCGCTGCACTGATCACATATGGGAATAAACCAGTTGAGATGAGTGGGACAGTGTATGGCGAAGGCTATTAATGAAAGCATGCGAGGAAGCAGACAATGGACATCAAGTATGTAACAAAAAGCGGGAGATAAGGAGTGTTGTGTGCAAGTGAGCGTGAGCTAGACCATTATCCGTCAACAATTTAAACTGCCCACCCCTGAATGACGACTAAAATATAGTCCCAAAAGGCACACAATTGATGGAACGCAGTGGGGTTTGAAGACAAACTGCATGTTTACAGTAATGTCATTAACAGAAATAGTAAGTTTTAGCCTAGTCTGGACGAACGACAGCGACCAGGGAGGAAAAGGAAACGCGAGGTGGTTTCCTCCTCACCCGGCTGCACTTAAAAGCGCGCCAGGCAAGGGGTGCCCAAAAATTTTGAGTGCGTTGACAAAGTTCGAGAAGGCCTAGGTTAAACGACCTTGAAAGATAGAGTAGTAGATGAATCATCTGGGAAGTGGCATGCATTCGCTTTGTGTAATTATTTGCATGACTGAAGAAGATGGAACTGAATTCACACTTCGCATCTCATAGCAAGTAGACACAGACTCGTGCATGCATAACGAACAGGCAGGAAAGCACGGTTGCAGCCGGGATCCTCAGAGGAGCCTTACGACTGCTGGTCTCCACAGTATTACTAGACGTCTGGGTTGAACATAAACCGCGATCCAAGAACAAATAGCATGCGCTCAAAGCCTCCTGTTGCCAGCAAAACAATATATCCCCGGAGCGATCCAGTGATCCATGATTCGCTGAAGCAGACGGATTCAACCCTTATTTAGTCGGATTGATGTTTGTTCAATTTTAAGTGTTGTCCACAGTAAGTCCACAGTCTTGCCGTCGTGAAATGTTCAAACGTATGAGCGCAAATGCGACAAGCATGCACGGTAGGTGGCAGTATATATATGTAGGTGAGGATCTGATCATCTCTCAGTCGCCGACAATGCAGCGAATGCTTTCCTAGTCTGCCAAGTTTTGTGAGTACGACAGGGCCATCAAACCTTGCACCGTATGAGTACCTGCGTGCATGACATTCCACAGTGTTATCTTGTCACACACTGAGCATGGTGGGTTCACCTGGATGCCATATTCGATGTGAGGTCTCATGAACGTAATAAAGAGCTCATAGAACTTATCCCCTATCAGTATTCCGAAGGCTCTGTCGGCCGTCCACAACACAGGGAAACTTCTGCTGGCAGCCAGGTGGCATCCGCTGCTGGCTTTGAGGTTGTCGGAGGTAAGGAAAACTAGGTCCACTCACTGACTCATAGCAGGCACCTTCATTTCGCTTACTGCGTACGCATGTGTACCATTGACCGTAAAGCCAACACGTAATACTGATAATTAAATACGGTTCACTGGTAGCAGACGCTGAGTTGACCACATCCGAAGCTGGTTCTCAGCCTTCCGACGGCCCTCCGAATATCCTAAGCTATCCACGAGTTGCCATCTCTCGAAACCGTCGGTAAACATTATTGAAGGCATTCCTAGGAGCTCCAAGAGTTCGGAGACGTAAAACTAGACGAGAAGTGGAACCAAAATCAAACCCAGTGGCACCTTTCTCATCGCAGCAAGTCAGAGGGTAGTACTGCATAGACACACTGCTCGCTGCCTCGCAGAAACTCGGATGTCCATTGCGAACTATTCCACTCAAACCAGAAGATTGTAGAATCGTGCAAAACGTTTGATGAGGTGCCTCATCCACGACATGGTCCTGGTCGAGTATCTGCGTGCTACTTTTCTTTGCAGTAAGATATGTGAGACAACAGTACTCACGTCCAACGTCATGTTGGGCTGAGCTAGGGGGTCTGAAGCGGGCCAAATGGGTGTCAATCTCTTCCTATACTAGCTTATCGAGGATTTCTGCTACGATGATTGTCAGGCTTGCAGGCCAATAGCTAGCGGGTTCCGCCTTAACCCACTTCTTAACTGTGGGACGCACAACCGCCCCACGTCACTCGACGGGAGAACCTCATTTTCAGCGGACTTTCGGAAGACCGGAATAGGCTGATTGCCTAGAACCTTCGTAAGTTCACAAAGCACACATGATCCACGCCCAACCGGTCCAGAGGCTTTTGTGGTGTTTAGTTTTCTCAGTAACCAGAGCCTTTTAACCCTCAGGATCTCTACATCCCCTGGGAAGCGGTTCCATTTGATGATTGTTTCCCGTTTCCTGGATAGGGGTGAAGGTTCTCGTACGAAGATGTTGACATACTTGTCCTCCAACACGCATGCCACATCGATATCAGGGTGAACATGATTATCAGCTTGACCCACGAGTGAAACTACGAGAGCAATTGATCTTCACACTACGTTCCACGTGTTCGAAGAGACTCCTCGGGTTAGTGAAAACAGTGTCAGCTATTTTTAATTCATACTGTAACCGGATAGCTCCAAGACAATGCTTGAAATGACCTCAGGCCACCCTGTGCACCCCAAAATTTGTGGTCGGTGGAGCACCGATTAATATCAACCAAAAACTTGCCTGTTGCAACATCGCCTTCCTACCCTCTTGAATACTACACGGAAGCGTTTAGTTGGTCTGTTTAACGGTCGGGAGGGGTCTGTAAAATGCACAACTAGACACGATGCTGTCGTTCAGTTTCTGCCAGACCTTCTTCCAAGAGTCGTCCTCTATGATTACGAACGGCTGACGAACCACGGCGTCCCCATAGCACTCAGAGTGCATCCAGGTTTTGAGGGAGTAATGCTAAGTACCTCCCTCACCTGTACAAAACAGCACCCAAACCACACGACGAAGTAGTCGCTTGGGTCCGGTGGCTGATAGCAAGAAGAAATGCAGACAAATTCGGCGGAGTTCGCTGAAAGAAAATCAAACGTTGAGGGGTCTGATTAGACATACATCCTATTAGTCGGTCAACAAACTGCCTCGGTGATATTTGAAGAGCAAGGTATATCAGATAACTGGTGAGGATTCCTGTTTCGTCTGATCAGTAGAAGATGGCCAAAACATCTCTGACAAAGTTGAGTCCCGAAGGATCAGACACCTGTTTGGTGTGTTCACGTATCAATTACAAAACATTAGACTAATTCCAGTTGGGACTTCTGCAGACAGTAATAACTGAATAACATGCCGATCAGAAGCATTCGCAGCAACGTGGCGAACGTGTGGCTCGACAAGTGAAGATAGTCAAGCGACATTGCCATAACGAAATTGACGCTATTTGGAAGGACAATTCCTTGCGCCCGTGAGGCGAGTGACGGGGTATATCCATGCACAGAAAGCTCATAATTCCTACCAAAAAGATGTCGAAGGCAAAAGCAGAACTATCCGTGCCAAATTTTGGAGTTCAATCATGTGAAAGTCCAGCCCAACTTTATTCACTTCGAGGAGCTACCTCTGTGCATCCTTTCTGCCCTGTTGCTTATCGTTATTTGGATATTGATCCAGGTGTTTTGTTTTGACGCATCAATTTGATAGGCGTGCGACGAACAAATAACATAACGTCGTAATTTTTCAATGGTGCGTGCATCACCCTTTCAAGTTTGGCTTGTTTCCACCGATTTTGTGTCTCTCGAGTGTTCGTAAAAAATCTATTTAGGTATGAATGTCATAGTATGTGTGTCTACAGCTTTTCTTTAGCAAGTTTGGCAAAACTCTGTAATCTGTCTTCCCGAGAACGACATATTGATCGGTTAGGGTTGTCCACATATTCAATTAGATAATTTTTGAAACGATGCTGTGGTATTGTGATTCGACGTTGTCCTGCTTATTTGGAGCGTTAGGTTATCGCTACGCTTTGCACAACATCTTCCTAGGAGATCGTGCAGTGCGCGCCGGAGGCCTTCATTGAAGCAGTTAGACGTCCAAGGAATGTGATGCGATGTCCTCATACTCACGCGCTTTCATGTGTCAAACTTGTGTTTGATCTCTCTGCCCCATCTTATGTGACAGCAATTTGACAATGCTCCTGATTCGATGACCATAAAAACTCATTACAGCTACCATCCTGCTGGACCGTCAGCTGTCGAAAACGGTGGTGCATGCCGGCAGTGAGGTCCAATGTTCACTGTGGAGGTGATATCCCAAGTATCCTGCTGAAGAAGGATAAGAGGCTTTTCCCTGCTTTTTCCATTCGGGTACAGTGGATTACGATGGTACAGATACCTGTTATTCATCAACCACATGACTCGAAGTTACGTAGGATACTCTCCAACATATTTTAGGGTTCGATAGAGTGAGCACCAGGAGCTGAGATCCCCAGAAATGCATCCACCTCACCGTTGCAAAACTACACTCCTTTGGCAATGTCTATGCCAATTGGTACCCTGTCACTGTCGAGTACACCCCGTAATTGCCATTCGAATTTGGTATATATTGGTACGTATGCCGATTACGGGTAGCTAAATGCCCCGTTACGCTTGCCACATGAAGCGTCACAGGTGAATGCTGACGAAGTAGCCATCCAGTTACACATTGATGGTGTTAGTTGTTTCGTGTCGCCGAAGTTTCTGTTATGGCCTACATTTTTTGAGACAATTAGGCCTGTAAATGTCACCCATTTCGTAGTTGGAGTTGTTGCTAATGACAGCAAACCTATGATTTTATATGTTTGTCCATCTAACTTGGTTACTGAGCCGTCTACTGTGACATTACAGGGCGTTATCATCGGTAATCTGGAGCCTGAGTCGAGCATTAGTTGCACTGTTCGCAACCCTTCGGGTAAAATCTCTGTGTAACGGAAGCCGGATAACACCGGGTACACCAGCTGTGGCCTGTGTAGTCAAAAGAGTGCCTACAGTAAAAATAAGGTCACTTATCGACTAGCAAGCTGTCTCAATCACACAGAAGAATCCTCTCGATAAGTCGGGAATCACGTAGTTTCTGTCCATGGCATTACCGTTGATCATACCGCACCACTTTGTTATGGCCTCATGTACTCTGTTTGTCCCGGCGTGGTACAGAACCTAGTTTCGTTGTGGCTGGGATACTCCTGCCCCAAATGCGTGTGCTCGGAAGCTGACACGGTTGGAATCGTCGCTTTACCCATAACCATCCGCTTTCGGCTACTTATAATCGACTTCCTAGAAGTGTACCGAACATGGCCAGAGTTCAGAATTCGGAAAGCCTGTGAGTTTGAGCAGTTTCCTCTGTATGTCGGACGCTGGGTATTGACAGGTAGCCTATTCTCCACGAACTGTTCCAACCTTTTTGGTCCATCTAGTAGTATTTTGTCCTTGCCCTCCCTGTGTTATGCGGATATTTATTTCGGTACGGAAATTCACGCCTGTGTAAGTTCAAGTGCGACTTTTTTTTCTGTTGATATGGGGTGGTAAAAATGCACACAATATTCGTTGAGCGGTACTTCTGGCGAACGGTGTGGCTCCTCACAGCAAACGTGACAGATTTTCCGCCCCCTTCGTGTGATCCGGTAACAATTATACCGCAGGTGGAAGAAAGGGTGTGCCGTGGGGAACGTCCCTGAGGCTGTCAAACCCTACGAAAGCAGACGAAGAGAACGGAGGTGACCCCTTAGTACCTTCTTCCAAGTACTAGCACTAACAGCTCAAACGTTGCAAGCCACCTACCCACACATTATTATAGACAGTAAGAGCAGTTTTTCAAAGCAACCTACTCTGATTTACAAGCTCCCCGAATTTATCACCGATTTCTAAGTGCATAGCGTTGCGCATTGTTCATATTTCAGGCTGACTTCAGCGCTCAAGTTCACTATATGCTTTCTTCTGCCATACTCTGTAAATGTGTTTTCGTTGCCCTCCGGTTCATATATTACTCCACTGTTACATGCACCTAAGAAACATTAAAAACATCACCCGTTGAGCTGCGTTCTTCAACTTTTCCTCCGCTGACATTGTCAATATTACTTCCAACTGATAAAAAACATCTAACTCTCAGATATGAGCGAAAGAAATCCGCACTGAGTCACGAAAATTAAGGCCGGCGTCAACGGAGCTATTGCAGTCACCAGAGGCAACTAGATGGGTGACGCCTGATCACTTGCAGAAAGTGCGTTGGAAGAAGCGGCCAACAAAACCGGTTCACAAGAGTTGCGTTCTATCTTGGTCAATTTAAGTGGTAATAAACCACATATTGAACCAGTCTTCTTGTATTAATGTGCAAATGAACACATCACGCGCCACCATGGATCGGGTGGCTGCCGAGGTTACGCCGTTAGCGTACAAAAAGCGCCGTCTTTTTAATTATCCGTCAAGTCAGTGGTACATTTGTTGGAAATTGTTGGAGAAATGCTGGGTTCTATGTTCCATTTCTCATTGGTAAGCGGTATGATTGGTAATCAATCATTCTCTTGACACCAGTTCTACCAATGTTTCAGCTTCAGTTAGGAGCATGATGGAACGATTGATGACAGAGACAGTAGATGAACAGTTTACCTGTTCTGGTGTGTACACTGCTACTACACACAAACGCGCACAGTTGAAAGCCTACTTGTTGAACACGGTCCACCACACAACCTTGATCCAACCAGAATAGATACACTGGTAATTTTGTTGTACAGGCACGTTTCTGTTGGATTTCTGAGGATTTCTTGTATATCGATTAAATCAATATTGTACTGAATACAGTCGATGCAAGCGCCTCCTGGCTAACCCTTTCGAGGATAGATTACCTCTGTCGTAACTCGATGTGGACTTGAAACGTTAGTGAACGATTCAACAGTACTCAAAACCTCAATATCTGGCCGAGACCTCTTGCATCCTAACAAGAACGATTAAGAACGTTGTCCTGTCATGGAATTCCGGCATTCCACAAGAATGCCCAAGCCGAACTTCGCGAAAGTTGCCACTGGTCCTATCACTTATAGCGTTACCCATACTGATCGTACTACTCTGGATCAGCGTTTTCCCAACGGACGATAAAGTACTTCCTTATCAGTGGAGGCTGCTACAATACCCTATGAACCACTCCCCCGCTGGACAGGAATCATTTGGATACCCAAAACTGAGTTGATGTTCCTCTTTCTAGTAATCCTTATTCTTTCAAGCTTGCAAACGATTCTTTCATGCCACATGTTTTAAGTAGTTCTAGAACCTTTCTTAATCATGGGGTCTCACCTGAATTGAGTGCTGCTGAACACGATTGTTGTTTGTTTATGGCCTTGGAACTAAGCAAGAATCCAACTCAAGGGTATAGATAGGGACGGTGGTGGTCTCACCGGAGAAGATGGAGAGTGTGCCCAAATCCGGTGATATTTTGCTAGTTCTGCCCAACAGTGCTCTGATGAGTGGTTCAAATGAGGTTTCTGATGATCTGTCAGAAAAACTGATCTTTAAGGCAGTGAAGCTGGAACTGAGACGTAGAGGGCTCGAACTCCGTATAGACAGCGAAGTGCTGCTGAATCTAAACTCATTCCGACAGCGGGGACTAAGTCCAGTGCGCCATTGCACCCTATTCAACAGCGGGCCTCTGAAAACAAGGCCTCTTTGTTTAGAACTTGTCGAGTCGTTAGAGCGGACTCTCAGACCTTTGGTGCTTGGAGCTAATCATCTGAAAATTGAGGTGGATAATTTCGATGAGTCCCAGAAGAATTACTTCACCCCGTTTAGAAATTCTGAAGGTAACGGGGCAGACAAATTAGTTGACAAAGGATTGAAGCCTTCATATTTGTTTTATTACTGTCGTGGTAGGACGGAGGTTTCAATGAAGCACTGTTCACTCTCGCCAAAGGAGGTGAGTTTTACGGTCTGTGAGAAGTTTGCACGGGCAAGTCGACCCCCGACTTGATATTGTGCAAGCGGTGAGCAAGGAGGTTTACACAGAGTCTAGGTTAGTCGCTGGCGACGTTGATGGCTCACCTGGATTAGCCAGTCAAATGGAGGACTGTCAGGCGATGGTGATGCAGCCAGATCACGGCGCAAAGCTGAGCTGTTCAACCAACCTCATTAAAGCAGTTGGGCGATCGCCTCATCACCTGCAGGAAAGATGGGTAGAAGTTGCCGAGAGCATATCTGATTGCGAGAGGAAACCTGCTTTTGACAATTTGTTACATTTCTCGGAGAAAAAAGTGACAGTCACTGCTAGTCAGTGTGGTCAGTTAACTGTTCGCTCACAAAGCAGAACAAGTAACTCAGCATCCTTAGGACCTTCTGGAATCAGGTATCTTAGATGATAGTCGAAGTGGGTGCCCCTTATGAGGAGGTGAAATTCAAGTGCCCTGTTTGTAAGGGCAATCACGATATATCTGATTGTCGTTGGTTCAGGGGCTTCTACTTGAAGCAACGCAAAGCAAGGCTGAAGGACACTGGACGCTGTTTTGTTTGCCTGGAAGCGAACCATGTGGCCGAGTCTTGTAGGGTGCAGATACAATATGCGGCACCGGGTTGTGGTCGACGCTGTCATACACTGATCCATGAGGCTGAGTCCGAACTGGATACAGAGGATACAACCACATCATCCTTGTACGGTACTACGTCCAATGTAGACGGCGTGTGGCTAGTATTCGTCATGATCAGATCGGTTGGCCCGGAAACGTCAGGGACAACCTATGCCTTTTTGGACAAAGGGTTTGATACTACGTTGCGCGATGATTCCATGGCAAGGACAATTGGTTCGCATGGGCAGCCCTCATAGATGGTGTTCCTTACTCTACAGAGAACGTCTGCAACATCTTGTCATAAGATATCAATGGAGTTGCAATTGTTGGATCAGGGGTATTTCATCACGACTGGTTCATTTTATACGGTGAAATAGCTTCCGCTGGCTCAGACGGACGTTGTTCAATAATCAAAAGTAGACAGATGGACACACGTGAGTGGTGTTCCTTTCAAGAGTTTTACTAGAACCGGCGTGGAGATTCTGATAGGATGCGATATCCGTGAAGCGCACTGGTGTTGGAGCAGAGACTGGACAGTATCGCTGAGTCTTGTGCGAGTACGATCATTTTCGGCTGGAGCTTCCAAAGTCCACTTCTCACCAAAGCCCAGAAAGACCACTGCGTGAACCTTATAAGAACACGTCGAGTGTCGTTGGATGATCTGATCAGATTGGTGTATGAGTTAGATTTTACTGACGGATGCACTTTGGAGGACAAAGAGCCTCCCGCGGTGGACAGGCGAACGTTAAATATGACTGAACAGTGTGATAATCGGGCACGACCACAGTGAGATGGGCTTGCCGTGGAAACAAGATAATTGAGTATTGCGAAACAACAATGAGATCGCTGTGAAAATCCTTGCTGCGTCGAAGAAACGGTTGATTCGAGACCTCAAACTAGGCGTCGGTTGCTCGACGAAGATAGTGGAGCATATCAGGAAAAGCTACATAAGCAAGTGTTTTACGGCTATAGCACGGAGATCTTGCTTGCCAGACCATCTCGTACTTTACCCGAATAAAGATGCGACTAGTCTTCGATTGTGCCACCGAACTCTGGGGTGTGTCTCTCGACAAAACATTACTCCAGTGTCCGGACATGAATAGCGGTTTGTTAGGAGTGCTTATGCGTTTTCGCAAACACCCGGTGGCATTGTCCGCCGACAGTGAAGAGACGTTTCCACAAGCAAGTGTTCCGTGCCGTGACGGAGGTGCACTACGTTTTCTTCAGTGGGGTTCTGAATCCTTTGAAGGAACGCCGGATACTTATGAGGTGAATGTCCACCCCTTCGGAACGACATCGTCGCTATTTTGAGCTAGCTCTGGGCTGCAAAAATAGCTATGAATAATGAGCACAAATTCCAGAAGAAGACTGCGACCGTAGTGAAGGAGAACTTCTACGTGGATGATTGCCTAGTGTCATTCGACTTTGAGGTTAAGGCTGTTATAGGTGGACTTCGAGCGGTGTTGCAGCTATGTGGGTTCAGAATCACCGAGTGAGTTTCTAACCGTAATGAGGCCATTGAACATTTACTCAATGAAGCAAAACCTATTGACTCACAGGGTGTAGAACTCCGCAGTGGTGAGTACCGGCGGGCTTTGGGCATGAGGTTGTATGTGGCAGACGACTGCCTCCGGTCTCAAATCAACCTCCTTCACACCGGTCACATGAAGAGAGGAGTATTATTTGCGTGGCTTCTTTGTGCAATCCCCTGGGGATAATTGGCCTAATGTTATTGCTAGCGCGCTGTTGCTGCAAGACCCGATATAAATAGACATGATCGGGTGCATTTGGAATGTTGGCCGAATGATGTCAAACCCAGAGACAGCGCGGCAGTACGCGGATGTATTGTTCAAGAATTTTCTTCAGCAAACCTTGTTGAGCTGTATATGTTCTGTGGTGTGTCGGAATTCGGTTACGAAGCCGTGGGTTATCTAATGATGGTTGCCTTCGATGATATTACTCGGGGCGACTTTATGTTGGGAAAACCGAGGGTGACTTCAAAGAAGGCTATCACGATACAAAGGCCGGAGCTCAAGGCAGCCGTTCTATCATCCAAGGTGATGTATTCCTTCATTCGTGAGTTGAAAACTTCAATAAGTAATGTTGAACTGTGGACAGAGTCTACAATAATGTTGTATTACCTACAGAACTCTATCGCGCCTAGCAATTATCGTCGTCAGCCGTGTAGGGCTCATCCATGACCTTACCCCTGTCTCACAGTGAAGAAGTGTTCTAGGAATCAACTCCGGTCGATGTGACGTCTGGGGGAGAGTCACCAACCTTGACTAAGGAGATAACCCTTTGGTTACGGAGTTCCAGCTTTCTGTTGAACCCAGAAGAACAGTGGCCTGAAATGCCAAATTTGTCGTGCTTGTTAAAGGAAGACCCTGAGATAAGGCACGCTCATGCGATTACCACGAAATCCGACATCAGTTTTATAATGGACCAGCTGGTACCAAGGTAATCTAGTTGGACTAGGTTACTGCGGCCATCGCTTGGTCATACGTTGGTCTTGTGTCAGTGGTGATGTGCACTAGACAAATGTGTTAATCAGAGTAGGACCTCTTCGTGAACCTGAACTCAATGCCTCGTGTATCAACCTAATAAAGCTCGATAAAGAGCGCGAGTTCTCTAGGGAACTCAGCGTCCTTGGTTCGTCTACCATAAATCCTTGAAAGTGGGTAGACCTGAAAGATTGCGGTCAGCGTTAATAAATGAAGCATTGTATCCTGGGGTGAGAATCCGTCCAGACAACAGAGACGGTGTGAAGCTGGTGACTGCTCCTCGTTAAGCTGCTGTCACAAGGCTTTTGATACGTCACTACCGCAAATCCAAAGAACACATGGTTGCCTCGCATGTACTTGTCAGCATCAGAAGGCGATTTTGGATTCTAAAAAGTATGACTACCGTTAAACGAGTGTTAGGCGAGTGCTGTCATTGTTGAAAGGTTCATGGCAGGAAGTGCAGTCAAACAATGGCGTCAATTCCGTCGATGACAGCGTCGACGGTCGGTTACCCTTTCAAGTACTGCGGGTTGGATTATTTCTGCCCACTAAAGGTACGTGAGGAAGAAGCCAGCTCAAACGTAAAGGCTGCATATTTACCTGTATACAAGCTTGTACCATTCACATCGAAGTGGTTCACTCCATGTCTACGGACTACTTTCTCATGTCTCCCGTGCGATTTTCGGGAGGGCAGGGCAAGCCGGACGTCATTTACACTGTCAACAGTTTCAACATTGTTGAAGCCGACTTGGAGCTAAAACGAAGGCTACGACAAATACACCAGTGTGTATTGACAGGTAAGCTAGTGAATCGAGGAACTGATTGACATTTAAACCCTCCAGGTGCATGTTATCAGGGGGGGCTTGGGGAAGAATAATCAGAACAGCGAGATAAATGCTGTTGCCGGGCAGCACAACACAGGTAATGAATGAAGAGTCACTTATCACCTACATGGTGGAAGTTGAGCGGATGATCAACGATAGGTCACTCGTGCCTGTTCATGATGACTCAGATAATCCTCGGATGCTTTGTCCTAGTGATCGGCTCATGTTGCTCTCGAATGTAGGCTTAAGTACAGACGAGGTGACATTGAGTGAACGTTACACCAGTTACGGATTACACCCGGGTGGTTGAAATCTTCGCGTGATCTTTAAGTAGGCTCCAGGGGTGTCCGGCCTGGCGGTGTAACTACCGAAGTATTTCCTGTTGACGACGGAGATGTACGTCAGGTGTCGATAAGAACGCCAGAGAGCACTGTAATGAAAGATCTTAGATCACTCTGTTTTCTAGGACTATCTGCAGAGTAACAACAAGTTGTCACGGATAAAACATTAGGTGCAGACCCCCCCGTCAAACGGGTCATTGCCGCTGTTCGTAATGCCGCCCTGAGTTTGAAAAGCCAGTCGATTTTCGGGGCCCAGCGTGGATTTTGTTAGGATCTGTTGCGTCATTTTCAGATTGCTGAGCTTTGATTGATGTTGAAGGGTGGGCCACTGTTTTGCTTCCCTCCCTGAATAAATTGCATCATTCATCTTCGTTCTCACATCAGTTATTTTTACCGTTTCCCTTGCCCTTATTTAGTCCGAGCCCCGTATACTGCTGAATGCCGAGGTTAGACATTTCCCTTTCACAGTTTCCTTTAAGCAACTTAGGATTACCGTCGTTCCTCGATGCACAAACAGTTGTTTTGTCCTGATCCAACCAGTGGTCATTTGTTTCAGTGAGCCCAACCCCGTTTTTCCGCCCATTGTTGTCGATCGGTGCCTGGTTGTCGATTTGTTATACAGGCACTTATCACATTGATTTCTGAGGATTTCCACATTCGAGATGGGAGACTTAAATTTCTCGTACGTTGGTTGAATCGGTACCGTATTAAGTCCAGTTATTATGAGTGTTTTCCCACTAACCATTTCGGGGAGAGATGGTCTCCGTCGTTGAATATTGAGAGAGGCATTTGCCGGGTCAACAGATTACGCGTGACTCGGTGTGAACTTGAATCTCTAGCAAACGGTTCAATAGTCACCTCTGGCAATATCCGCAAAAACACTGCAAAAATGGTTACATTGTGCACCGGGAAAACGTTCTGCACCAACCTGCCTGCGTACTATTTCAGAACGTCAATCGGTACACCTGCGGCTATGTGACATCATTCTTATTCTTCCAAGAAACAAAATGAATTGTGGAGTTCGACGAACTAAATACCTTCAGCCTGGAACAGCATCAAAATGTTTTATTTCGTGCATGTAGCTCGGAAGTTACCTTCGCCATACCACTGCACTGTACTACACGTACTGTTTTCCCCTCAATGTCATCAAGCACCCTAGTCAAACGGTTGGTTAAGATTTAGGGCTGCATAAAGAATGAGGGGACACACTGGAGTTCGAGGTCTAAAACGGATGAATAATCGTGTGGAATACCAGTGAGAACAATGAATTTCTACGTGCGTCTCGCTGTGCCGCTAGTGATCCGTACAACCTGAGTTTGATTTAAAAAACCTAGTGTGAAATGCCATCGTTGCATATACGACCCTTTTTCAATAATGGTAGTCGCAGATCTGGCGCCTAACGAAGTCAGCGAAAATTTTAATGGGGTGATAAATTGTATACATGGGTGAACAAAATAATCATCCCCCTAAAATTCTTCACGCCACTAACCCAGAACTTTATTTTAAGCTGGTTGCGAGTCACTTGCGACGTGAGATCTGTAACCGGGACGGCATGTCCAGTTCTCCTCCTGTACTTCAAAAATCACACACCTGATCGGCACTTTCAGCGTGTTCCTCAGGTGGAGTCAAGTTTTACTCAGTTCAAACACCCCACTGCCTAACGACCCATGCGGATTTTTAGGGTCGGAAACGGCGATTCAGCTTTCAAAGGTCTCTAAGGAAGTTGTGATCGACCGGGTGTTCGTCGTGGTAGATCACTAGCAGGCCGCGTCCTACAGTGTCGCCTACCTTCGATCAAGTCTTAGCAGACGGTCAGCAGCATTATAGCAGGGCGTTTAAAGCCGCCCGTCAGAAAAGGTGACCAACGCGAGTCAACCACCAGCAGTTTTTACCACCCCTCCGCTCGAACAATTCCGTCCTTTGCCTGATACAGTCAACCAAGAAACCAGCTCTTTATTGCATCCATATAAACTCTCCGAGATTAACAAATCGGCTTTCAGAAGTCATACAATTTACTTATGTAGCAGCTTCACCAGAGATATGACTTTTATCAGAAATCAGCCAGTGTATACTGAATGATTCTAGATAATCTGTGTACCCTGGCGACTCTGCTGATGGAGAATGAGGGCTGTGCAATCTTCCACCATCAACCTCTTGACACCCACGATCAGCAAGAATTTATGGTTTACCAACAGATATGATACTTTCTGGTTACGGCTAGCATTGCGCGAATAGGACACTTCCCCATCGACAATAGTATATCTCTCCTCCTCACGCAAAACTTTGGATGGTGGCGCTCTTCCTGAAGGTCTGGAACAGCTTTAAGGATTCCGGCGTTTGTCTCGTCTGGATTATGGTGGCCATTAACTCACTGAAGATAGGAGTCGTCAACGTCTCATTCGGGCTGCGAGGGGTGTACTTCTACATCTTTGCCGATGTTATTTTGCCGGAAGACGTGGATATAGCACATGGGCTCCCAGATAAGGCGCCTCTCGGTCAGGTTCTTCATCCGCTCGACCTAGCTGCTGCTTACTAGAGTAGTCTGATGGACAGTGATCACTCACCAGTGAAGTCCGCTTTCAGTAGCTACTGTTTACATCACCCAGCAAGAAAGTCTGTATTTGGAAACTCCAGCTGGGCTAACTTTGACGGGTTGGGAGGCTCTATCGGTCGGTTCCTTTCCAATCGTGACTCTGTGGACCTAAATTATCGTGTTTTAGAATGAGGTTCAATGGGCGGATTTATTGGCAGCCCGTGGATTATCTGTTGCCTTTCCTCTAACACCTCATCCATGTGGAATACGCTGTTGACTCTTCAGTCTATTGTGAATGACAAGTTGTGTAAAGTTGTGGTGCCAGTTGTGAAAATGTCTAATGGGGCTCGCGGAAGAAACGCCTTTTATCCGCGAGGGGTGACCCCAACAGACCATCTGAGTTCAGAATGCCTGGGAGAAAGAAGTTTGTGAAGGACCACTTAGTAATGTTTGGAGCAGGCTTCTCAACAAGTCGTGTCTTCATCACCTGTGCTTGGAGGGTCCACCATCTTACTGTTGTCTACAGAAGCGACACTTCTGCTATCGAATGCAGACGAGGGACTCTAATGGGCACTGGGGAAGCAGAAACTGCTTACTCAGTCCACACTCGTAGCTGGCGATCGACCAACAGTCTGTTGGTCACTCTCCTATTTGTCGCGCGAAAAGCGATCACGAGGTACGACTTCAGGTTTACATTGGCTGATTTTGAAACCCTTGTTGTTCCGATCTTTGTCTCAGAGCCGAACATGGCAAGCATATTTTCCGACAGGCCGAAAAGCTTTCAGCTGATCCGACGCGCGCATTCTCAACACCAACTTATCTAGTTCAGTTAAAGAGATTGTAATGGTGGATGTGAAAATTTTCACCATCGCAGCCTTCAATGAGTACGCACTTTAGAGGGCAGACGCCCTGTTTATGGTGAATACACTCGAGGGGGCAAATGCCGCAGGTCATTTTCGAAACGTGGGACCAACCTCATTTGATATAAAAACCGTCGGCTTTTATGGACAGCTGTCAGTAGGTTTTATTTAAGAACGTTGACTCGCTTTTATGCAGTAAAACTTCTGCATTAATTCTGCATGCTGGCCAAGTTGATTGACGCAACCTTGCAGTGGTGCACTAGGTTTGTGCACACTGGCCTCCTCTCCTGTCCTCTTATGCAGTCACTTGACGATAACACACGGATCTTTCATCCAACTTTTTACGTATTACGAACTCCGTAACACCTCCGATCGCGATTCAAATCCTCATTTCTCGGATACCGGTGGTTTAGATTACTGTGGTGGTTACCCCGAAAGCTTCAGAGCACCTTCTCTTGGACGAATTATGTTAATAACGCGATTTTCTTGGAATCTGTAACTTTTCCGTTATCGGTGACGACCTGGTGAGGCACACCGGTGTTTACTTAGACTAGAGAATAGCACGAAAGTGACCACTACAACGCGTTATTTAATGTCACTCTTCAGAAAGTAGAGCAACGAGCGTTTGTAGCAATAAATGTACTCGCGGAAGACCTTCATCTCCACCTTCTTTCAAGTTTCCTTCAAACGTTATGTCACCACCCTTGAAAGACACTCAGAAACCGGTAGCGCTAGTAGGGGAGTGTACAAAACAATGGTTCCGAGGTACTTTCAGACAGAAGCCGCTTACAGATGGCACCTGCCAAAGCAGTAGGTGCTGTTCACATAGATGCAAATGTACGTAGAGTTGAACTCGCCAGCATTAAGGTCCAGTTACTTCACTCAAACCCTACCCAGTGTAACGTGGAAATCCTTCTGTGTGATAAGACAATCGTTGGTAGTGTTTGCAACACACCAAATTTTGACTTCTCTAAGAACAATAACAACTCTGATGTGGTTAAAAGAGGAAGACCGCCGATAAATATCAAAGGTAGAAGCGGAATTAGAATTGAACTTTGAGGTGCTTATTAAGACCTGACGCGCAGGTAACGAAGTCATGGTTCACGTGCATCTTGTACAGATTAGTGATAGGATTTAACTCAGTCAACTGAATAAGGTTATCAAGTATCCCCAAAATGTTCACGCGGTCAAAAGTCATTGGAAAATTGAAGTACACGACCTTACTGCGACTGTCCTGATTAGCTGCTCCGGTCCACTGTTCAATGACTGTCAGCAGATTTGTGGTACAGGAAAGGCCCTTGCAAATACCGTGCTGCACACAGGAGAAGAACTCACGAGAAGCGAGATGCTTTGAAGACAATCCATATGCAACCATCTCCAAAAGCTTTGGGTTGCTCGACGGCAGGGCACTCGGCCTGTGGCTACTGCTACCATTTAACTTGCCCCCATTGTAAACGGCCTGATGCTGGCTAGTATCCGGCTGCTTGGTACTGTTCTCTGGAAGGTGGTCTGCATAAAAAGCAGGCGAATTGAGTCAGCAGGACTTTCAGCTTCGTCAGGCGAATGCATGGCGGGCACACCGTTGGAGTTGTGGGAGCTGTCTTTAAGGCACCTGATTTCAGCCGAGTCCACTCTGGAGGAAGTATCCACAGTGCAAGTGCCACCAACTTCACTGTTGAGCCAGACATAAACCACGACGTACTCCCTCATCGTTCAGTCTGCTTCAACCAAGATTGTCCAGAAAGTAACGGACCTTGTGGACCACACACTACATACATACAGTAGACCGGAGGACATTTTACTTAAACATGAGCAGCGAAAGCTTGACCGACTATTTTCTGGAACGGAGCCAGTAGATCGTAAGTCATTCAAACGTGCGCGACACCCGAGGTAGACCCATGGGAGCAGAAAGATGGATCACAACATTTTTGACAGTTGCAAGTAGAACATCTGCCATCAACGCTTCGCGAGGTTTTGGCTAGTTTCAGCAACACCGCTACCATAGAAAAGCTAGCAGAAGTTCCTTACAAAATACTGGGTGTTCGGCGTAATTGCTAGGTCAGCGGCTGCAGTTGGCGGCCAACCCTCCGATGACAAGTGCCATCTAGTGGAGTTTTTGATGAAAGAGTCGGAGTCACCTTTTCAACGAATACACTCTCGGCCGAACAGACTATGATGTCAGCCTGGATTATGGTTCAGCGTTCGACGGCGGTGACAGACAACGGCCGTAGGCATTGTTGACAACACCGCACATCCATCCGCCCGGCAAGGGAAGTGCATTCAGGCCGGCACTTTTACTGTGGTGCTGACAACACAGGAAGGTATGAGATCAGATAGAGGTGACCACTGCTGCTCCTGGTGTTCTCTCCGATTGTCGCTTTTTCTACATCTCTGACGAATCAGCAGGCGGCAACCTCACAATCAACACTCGGAGCGAGATAACCACACTTCCGTACGCCGTACGCGACAGCCAACGTTACCAGCCTATTTTCTATCTACAGGCCGTCAATGGAATGACAGTACACATGTACCGTCGATGTTCACTCACTCTCGACCTTGGGCAGCGACAACAATTCCGATTTCTAATGGCAGATGCTTAGACCACAAATGTTGGTGTCGACTTTCTGTCCCAGTCTGATCATATCTCATCCGAATTTAAAAACAATTCACGAATTTTCGGTTGCAACTATCCTGCAGTGTTTAAGCTTTCAGCATATTCCTGTGGCCAGCTGGAAACAAAGAGGAGTTTCGGCTATCGTTGAACCTACAGGTAATTCGAATTGAAAGAATGGTCCAACGAGCAATCTGCATGCATCGATCTTTCATCAGACCAACGTGCTTCTGACGAGGCTAACAATACACACGGTCCCATAGGAATATTTTGCACCCGGTACGACCCTATTTGCTCTATGCATCGGCGAACGACAGCTGAATTCCAAAACTACTAGATCTGATGTGTGTCACTGTCGACGAGGCTAAATAATACAAGATCAACGAAGACCTTGGCAAAGGTTGCTTAATGTATGGATACTACAGACGTGGGTTGTACCATATCCATCAAATTACTGGCGTATTCGATGACAAATAACAATAATTCGATGATTTTTGTTACACAGGTTACCAACGCAGTGCAAATGTGGGCATACGGAGACAATTTGGGTCAAACATTGATTTGACCTCCATAGCTAATATACGGTTTTGAGGTGTGAGCCCAGGTGCTTATCAACCGAGAGTCTGTTGATCTGAAAATCAATACTTACGGGCAGGGGATGAGGATTACTCTAGGCACTAAAAGATGAGCATGCTTGCTAACACAACCATATTTAAGGTGGCTGAGAATCTGGCAACACGTTGAACCAATCTCCATTGGTTAAGAATCCTATAGAAAGACGTATTGTGAAAAAGCCGGCAGGACGGAGATCGTAAGGCTTCTTGGAATGTCCCTGCCAACAGTTAACGTCTACCACTATAAAGAATTAATTTACAAGACCCACATTGGAGAATTGTGTAAGGACGAAATTATCGCGAACCATCGAATTGAAATTTGGTACGGATCAGGAGTTTAGGCCGAAGTTTTCATGCAGCAATTCTGAAGTTTGTGACTAAGTAATTAACTGCGCGTTAGATATTTGCATAGTTAAACGTCTGTCTTCGAGGAAGTTGTCACCTGCTGACTACCACACATGATTAACGGTCTAATATAAACTCTATAGAGCGTTTGTTACGTTTTTTACCCGTGTGGTTAAGACTGTGCATGCTGGTCTCGAATTCCTTCTTGATAGCCCTGAAGTGATGGTGTCCGGAGGATGCACCAGCCTCCGGCGGAATGCCTAGATCTCTCTTTCGATGTTCTTCATTGATGTCCACTGTATCGGTAGCGTTATGAATCATATCGATGAGGTAGCTGCATGTTAGGTGCGTGTTCACTGAGAATGTTTTCACAGTCGCTCCCTGCATTCAATTAATTCCTTCTCCCTTACGGTGTACGGTCGTCCACGAAGACGTTGTGCAACGCGTAGCGATAAGCCTAACGCTCCAAATAAGCAGGACAACGTCGAATCACAATACCACAGCATCGTTTCAAAAATTATCTAATTGAATATGTGGACAACCCTAACCGATCAATATGTCGTTCTCGGGAAGACAGATTACAGAGTTTTGCCAAACTTGCTAAAGAAAAGCTGTAGACACACATACTATGACATTCATACCTAAATAGATTTTTTACGAACACTCGAGAGACACAAAATCGGTGGAAACAAGCCAAACTTGAAAGGGTGATGCACGCACCATTGAAAAATTACGACGTTATGTTATTTGTTCGTCGCACGCCTATCAAATTGATGCGTCAAAACAAAACACCTGGATCAATATCCAAATAACGATAAGCAACAGGGCAGAAAGGATGCACAGAGGTAGCTCCTCGAAGTGAATAAAGTTGGGCTGGACTTTCACATGATTGAACTCCAAAATTTGGCACGGATAGTTCTGCTTTTGCCTTCGACATCTTTTTGGTAGGAATTATGAGCTTTCTGTGCATGGATATACCCCGTCACTCGCCTCACGGGCGCAAGGAATTGTCCTTCCAAATAGCGTCAATTTCGTTATGGCAATGTCGCTTGACTATCTTCACTTGTCGATCCACACCTCCGTGCAGTTCAGCCGTTTCTCCTTCCCACTACAGCATCTTAGTTCACGTTTGCTCCCAGGTTTACTTGATCTATGTCAGTTAGCTCCTACTTTACCCTCTGCGTCTGATCATATTTGTATACTCAATTTATCTCGGACTCTCTCTCAGCTTCAGCGCCTTATTTATCACGAACTAAGCCGGATGACTGGTTTTCGGACCGGAGTCAGTTGNTCTCTCAGCTTCAGCGCCTTATTTATCACGAACTAAGCCGGATGACTGGTTTTCGGACCGGAGTCAGTTGCTCAGCGTGCTGAGTGATTAGCAGACGGCCGCTGGGTACCAAACGCGACAAATAGAGATTCAGCATATTGAAAGATGTTGAGAGAGACTGAGTTTGTCTTAATGGAGCAGCAGGCATCTGGGGATAATAATATGACTCTCTCCCTTCGTTGGCTATTCTCGTAGTTACAATCCATATTTCACATATCAAAAGGTCGCGCTCGGAGTTTTTACGTATAAGTAAGTATTTTTCAATATTTTTCGGCCTCCCTGACCACTCAGGTTTCAACAGATCGTCGGTTGTCAAATCATCCTCATCCACGCGTGCTACTGAAGTGATAAATATGTGCAATCGAGGTGAATGTTCAACATGGTAGTGATCAGCCGTGCGTCGTGAATGGGAAGCAACATGGCACCGTGGGAGTGTCATGGGTGTGTAATCCGCTTTCCTGTATGTCGAGGCCTGGAGAAAAGGGTGGCAATAAAAATGATGGTTATGACTGCAGCATACGTCATCAACAACGTCGGCAGTGACAATAATGAAATGAACGACTCATCGTGAACAATTTTAACACTATCATGTACTATGCATGAAGCGACTGGATTAGAAAATGATGGGTTAAGTGTGAACACGCTCACA
>QNGE01007030.1:0-26163 GCA_008508345.1 Paragonimus westermani
TACGATACTGCAGTGTGTTTCAGCTCTTTTAAACAGAATTCGAATGCAGCTTTTTCATAGCACACCGGGTGTTCGCTGTGAAAACTGAGAGGTTGATTCGCGTGTGTTTCTTTTCAAACAACCTAAACCTCTAGTGTTTCATCAGGTTCCAGGCTGCTTATTACGTTCGAGAATGACCGCTGGTTGTCAGTTTCAATCTGTTTGGTAAATTTAATACCATTAAAATCGCTACTAAGCAGTCTGTATGTCTTCTGTAGTTTGGAGATACAGTCATTTCACCCGAAACCGGGAAGGCGAAAAGGCGTGGCAGCGCCATTTGTTGGAAAATCGAGTTCGAATTAGGCCACATGGGCTCTAAGGGTATAGGAAGAAATGATTATCATACATGGCCGACAAGACTCACATCAAATCAGACGAGATGACGATATATGCAGTCAGACGAGAAACAAAACAGATTAGACGGTCATAAATGACAGTCCGGATGTAAATTACTCACGCTACAAGCGGCATCAGAAAGCAAACGCGAGAAAACATTCCAGAGAATGTACAGGCCAGTTCCGGTGGGATCCCGCCAGTCTTACACGAAGTGACTTCGGGAGCTCGGTCAAATTCTTTGGATGATGGACGATTTTTTGTGCGCAGTTGACACAATATCAGTTGGTTTTTTATGAAACAATTGTGCTTGTGTAGCACCTCTAATTAATCTGGGATGTTGTCACATATTGAGGCTCTCTATGTACGATTGTTTGGTGTTGCATCGTGTGTAGTATGATCTATTTTTGGACTGACGTACACGGTGTAGCATCATTAATTACAGCAACCTAATACAGCAATATTAAGTGAAATTCAGCGTGAACGCAAATCGTTTGACAATCTCACATAAGAGCTAACTACCGAATCAACGGTTCTTTCTAATTGGTACTGAATGTGGCTACCCATTAAAGTTTCCAGAACTTACACTCGAACGTGACTTCTCAAAGCTGAGTTTTGTAGCTGAAATTCCGCTCGACCTCACTCATTCATCCTACTAATCCGGACTTCTCCAACAGCCACAAGTGAATCTAGGTATAGACATTCATTTTTCGATACCAGGTTATCCTGTTTTTCCGCTACCCCTGATTAACTAGACTTCTGCTTCAACCATGAAACCGAATCAACAGTTGTTTTTAATTGGTATCGAATGTGGCTACTCATAAAAGTTTGCAGAACTTACACTGTTAGTCATTAGTATTATTATTATTACTATTGAGACCCAAACTGATTGAATTATGTCTTCTGTTCACTGACGATATTAGCACGCAAGAAGGTGAAAACTCACCATTTAACGTGTAGAAGGCGTATAATTTACTTGATTCGACTCACATATTTCAATATTGGAAACACTCGAATAACTACCACACCCTAGTTTATGAATAAATATAATCTCCAATGTGACTCTGTATGCACTGATTTTTTCGGCACAAATTATACACAACTTAATCAGCTTGAGTTCGAATGTGACTTATGCGTTTGGAAAGCCTATCTGAAAACCACTGAAAGTTGGTGCGAAGTGGCCAGTAGTTGATTAGCTACTAAATAGATCGCAAACTTGAGTTGAAAGTTGCATGCATGCAACCTCAACCAGCCGGATTGAATAAACCTCTCAGTCACAGAAGGCCCTATTTATCAAAGTTACCTTGGCTATTAAGTCCTAAATGTCTGTGGCCTCTGAGGCCACGAAGCGTTGTACGATAAGGGTTCTTCTACATTCATTTACACATACATCGATATTCTTTCATGAATACATGTCACAAAGCAAAATCAGTTGCACGTACATGACTCTCAGAAAATCAGGCGAAACAAGGAATAACTTGTACGGTGAAACATCATATCGAACGATTCATAGTCTCATGTTACACCTTAACCCGTCCACTACAAAGGCAGTAAACTAAGAAGAATGCAATAACTTTCAACTAACTCCGGTAGATCAATCCCATCGTACCAGATATCACGAAACTAACAAAAACTAACCAGTTACAAAAACGGTTAACTTAACATAATCACTCACACATCAGCTTATAAGATCACCGTTAACGTTGCAATAATCGTTGATGGAACATTTGAATTACGAATGCCAAGTTCTGAGAGTAATCACATAGGGTGTCTCGAAGTTGGCTACTTCGGCGGCTCCACCATGCATTTGAGTTAATCGATGGCTTTTATGGCTTTGATGGCTTCTATGCTATGAATCTCGGCTGGTTCATACTCGCTGTAAACAACCTCATTTCTGGATTTGCGAGCTGACTAAGACTGACTGGGCAGTGCATCATCAGTAATTGCTCGTCGTGGTCGATCACAAACAGAGGCCGATACATACGTCTTCGTCATAAATTGTTCACTGATTCATTGTTTCAAATCCACTAACGGTTAGACTGCATACAGAAGGGTTCGCGGGATTTTTAGATAGCCTTGTTCAGCTGCCAGTTGCATGAGACTGAATCAATTCTGAACAGAAATGTCGGTAAAACATATACGGGCTTCCGACTGACACAGTATCCCAATATGCTTCATTTCAAGAGTGTAGACAGCACCATTGAGCGGAGACACAGCTTAGTGGCGATCTCCATGCTGTGGTTATTCCAGACCCGTATTTTAAAACGTCGGAAAGCAGTAATGGCCTTCGCCGCACGAGTTCGTAATTCGTGGTCCGTGGACAAATGTGCCAACAGGCTGCTACTCAAATAACAGAAATCTGAGCAACTGTAGACAACGTTTTCATTGATGACAATTTCAAGTGCAGAGGCAAGGCGAGGAAAAATAGGAAAAACTTTCCTATCTGTTTCGATATCCAATCCGAATTTCGATGCTGCGGTCACAAAAACCGTGATCAGGCGCTGAAGTTCGTTTCCACTCTGACCAAACAGCGTCCTGTCATCTGTGGACAGAATCGTGCGCATCTTCGAGGTATGTAGCCTGGTTGGAGCGCCGATACGTCAANGCCTCTGAGGCCACGAAGCGTTGTACGATAAGGGTTCTTCTACATTCATTTACACATACATCGATATTCTTCCATGAATACATGTCACAAAGCAAAATCAGTTGCACGTACATGACTCTCAGAAAATCAGGCGAAACAAGGAATAACTTGTACGGTGAAACATCATATCGAACGATTCATAGTCTCATGTTACACCTTAACCCGTCCACTACAAAGGCAGTAAACTAAGAAGAATGCAATAACTTTCAACTAACTCCGGTAGATCAATCCCATCGTACCAGATATCACGAAACTAACAAAAACTAACCAGTTACAAAAACGGTTAACTTAACATAATCACTCACACATCAGCTTATAAGATCACCGTTAACGTTGCAATAATCGTTGATGGAACATTTGAATTACGAATGCCAAGTTCTGAGAGTAATCACATAGGGTGTCTCGAAGTTGGCTACTTCGGCGGCTCCACCATGCATTTGAGTTAATCGATGGCTTTTATGGCTTTGATGGCTTCTATGCTATGAATCTCGGCTGGTTCATACTCGCTGTAAACAACCTCATTTCTGGATTTGCGAGCTGACTAAGACTGACTGGGCAGTGCATCATCAGTAATTGCTCGTCGTGGTCGATCACAAACAGAGGCCGATACATACGTCTTCGTCATAAATTGTTCACTGATTCATTGTTTCAAATCCACTAACGGTTAGACTGCATACAGAAGGGTTCGCGGGATTTTTAGATAGCCTTGTTCAGCTGCCAGTTGCATGAGACTGAATCAATTCTGAACAGAAATGTCGGTAAAACATATACGGGCTTCCGACTGACACAGTATCCCAATATGCTTCATTTCAAGAGTGTAGACAGCACCATTGAGCGGAGACACAGCTTAGTGGCGATCTCCATGATGTGGTTCTTCCAGACTCGTATTTTAAAACGTCGGAAAGCAGTAATGGCCTTCGCCGCACGAGTTCGTAGTTCGTGGTCCGTGGACAAATGTGCCAACAGGCTGCTACTCAAATAACAGAAATCTGAGCAACTGTAGACAACGTTTTCATTGATGACAATTTCAAGTGCAGAGGCAAGGCGAGGAAAAATAGGAAAAACTTTCCTATCTGTTTCGATATCCAATCCGAATTTCGATGCTGCGGTCACAAAAACCGTGATCAGGCGCTGAAGTTCGTTTCCACTCTGACCAAACAGCGTCCTGTCATCTGTGGNTTCCACTCTGACCAAACAGCGTCCTGTCATCTGTGGACAGAATCGTGCGCATCTTTGAGGTATGTAGCCTGGTTGGAGCGCCGAAACGTCAACTATTCAGCGGTTGTCCATCCGCCCGGTACTCACCCTAAACGCCGTTGTCCGTCGAGTCCTGAGAGTCAGCTATTAGCATGGCAGTCGAATATAAATCAAACATGGCTGGAGCTAGAACGCAACTCTATTTCATGTCAGTGACAATGTCAGAATCACCACAGGTCGTTCCACTCAATGCAACATTCTAATCAAATTGACGAATTTACCTGGACATCAAAACACACCAAGCACCGCCCACAACGCCATGCGGCTCACGGAATCAAAGTCCTTCACGAAGTCCACGAATGGAACATACAGGGGCTGGTTGCGTTCCCAGGACTTCTCCTGAAGGTGTCGAACAGCAAACACCAGGTTGATTTTATTCCCACTCGCCTGGAATCCACACCAACCCTAAGGAACATTGGCCCCTAATTTGTTTGCATTCAGTCGGTTGGAAAGGATTCTCGCAGGCACCTTGCATACGCAGCTCAGCAGATTATTGGCCCGATATTCGTAAGAGCATTGCTCTTTATCAAAGCCTCCCTGAAATTCTGACATTTCCCTGAAATTCTGACATTATTTATTGCTCGCGAATGGATTAGCCAGCTGCGACGAAGCCTGTTCCAACGCCGTCCCGCCACTCCACAGGATTTCACTAGCAATCCATCCTCACTTGCAGTCCTTGCAATGTGCAGTTGTCTGACCACTCTCTATACCTCTGTCGAATCCGGGACGAGGTCGAGAGAAGATTTGACGGCCTGTTTTGGCAGACTGTTGGTGGTCAACCAATCAGTAGTATCAGGGTGGTTTAGTAGACTACCAAAGTGTGTGCGCCAGACTTTCCTGACTTCCTCTGTCTGACTAGACGAACAGCCAGTGTCTATGCCAAACGCTGCTTTGGTGGATAGCATGGACAGACCGAAAATTGCCTCAGATGAACCGTGGAACTGCCTGTGTTGGACGGAATCAAAGTAGCATTGTATCTGTTTAACTTGCTTCCTCCACCGGTCGTCCTTAATTCCGCGAACGCAGTCGTGTGTTGTTGTTTTCGTGATGGTGACCGCTCAGTGGGTGAATCCATGCTGTGAAAACGATCTGATCTAGTTGGAATATGGTGTTTTGATAGCCAAGTCGTGAGTAGCACACAGGCGGAGTAGACGATCACTGTTCTCATTAACTGAACAAATGCCGTTGGGCCCGACGGCTCCCATCCAGGCTCCCTAGTCAGTTCGGCTCGCGCAACCAGCAACAAAAGGTTGGTCACTCGTGGGTGTCAAGCGGATTGTGGCGGATAGCCGACCACAATGTTGTGCGTCAAGAACGAAGGTTGTTTATTCCGAAAACCCGTACCCGGGTTTTATCCCAACCGAACTACGAACATAAACACTCATTTGCATACAACCATCGTCTCGGGACGTAACGGTCGCTATGGATGCCAACATTCAGTTTCTCCACGTAGAAAAAGACATTGCAACGATGCTGCCCTCCAATGATCTTCTAGTATTTTCGCCGCGACCATTTGTTTTCATGCTGTCGCTTCACTACTGAATACCGGTAATGTAAGTAGCATGATGCGACCGTCCATCCTCACTACAATAATACTGGTCCTTTGTATCATCTCTATGGCACAAAGCTGAACCATCATCACTGAGAAATATGACACGCTTACCTCGACTGAATCGAAGGTTCATGAACAGGATTCGAGGGTTTATAACGTGAGGCCCGTCTGTCATCAAATCATTGATGCGGTCAGCTACTGCGAAACAAACATCATGCTCCGTAGCACCGTCTGCCGAGTAACCAATCCAGTACAATATATACCCACCACCTGACTCTCGGAGCTTACCTCGGTCTACGAGCCTTGTCTCAATCTATGGTGCTACGTCAATTCCACACTGACCCGGTTCCATAGCGATCAGTGCAACCCGGTGTTCTGGCTGTCCTGTGGTGGCGCATATTCTATGTCCTAACGAAGAGCATCTTACGCCTCCGGACCTGCGTCAGACTGCTCATCGTGGTACTGAGTGTCGCGTGAGCATTGTCTGGCCTAGGCTTCGTGTTGACGGGATCATTGGGGGATGGGAAAGAAAAGGGTTTGGCGGTAACATATTTCCGCATATCCACTCTGCCGCAAACTGCAGATAGAGCGTCCAGGTTTGTCCTGCTTGACAGTCGCTGTAGTGTGGTATTTGGTTTATGTTTTGGTATCATGGTTTATGTAGGCTTTGTATACTGCCAGGATGTCAAAACCTAGACAGGGGAGATAGTGAAGCCATCAAAATCTCAAAAGCATGCACTGCAAGTTACCGAGCGACACACAAACGTAACATCAACGCGCACCAGCCACAGCCAGATTGCAGTAGCTACACACAACCTCGACAGCCACATACTCACAAAGTCAACACGCTCGCATGAGACCGACATTATTGTAGAGGCAAACAAGTAACACACACAAGACCAGAGCGGGGAAGAACAAACATCAACCGGAACCGGAACACAACAAACTGCTACCATCCACAGCCAGCGCGTCAGTTTTTTGTCTGGCTGCTCCTCATTGGTCAATCTGAAATCGTGGAACCTGAAATGACCGATTTCCTAGTGAGCACAGCCCGCCGGATCAAAACAGCACACAATCCTGACCACCACGCCAATGTGGCAGTAAAGACCAAACGCTGAGTCTTAGGGACTACGAAAAGCGTAATGCGTGTTCACTGACATATGAACCAACTTAAATTTCAGTGCATTGTTAACTTTGTGCAACGACGATGTGATGACCAAACTCACACAGTTCCACCAACACGCCAGCTTGTCAGTTACACGAAACGGTTGGATTTGGATATTGTTGGTAACTAGGAAACTTCTGTTTGTGACTGACACGTTTAGAGAAGCAGAACAACTTTGAACATTTTCTTAGAAGTGTTGGATGGAAAATTAACAACACTGAGGATCGACACCCGCTGAGGCAGTAAAACGGTCGTGCGATGGACGAGGTTATTCATCTTTTGTTAACCTGGTATTCACGGTATCAACGTCTGAGTAGCGTGAGGTTTCTGTTTTGGCGCTCCATACACATAAGACTTCTAAATCAGAGGATGAGGAAAGCAATCGTGGTCAAGGGTCGTGTGTTGCACTTGGCGTAGTGTTGTATAGAGTCGAACCACCTGAAAGACGGAATTATTATTCGAGTCGAGTTGATTAACTGGATGGTTTCGTGTGTACAGTACCAATGGGGGGACTGTACGATCTTCCATTAAGACTTTGAACAAGGTCTAGCGACAAACCGGCAATCCCAAACATCAAACCAAGATTGAGTCAAAATGCCGTGGTGCCAGTGAACAAACTAGCAATGTAACTTAGTTAACAACTCCGCCAGTTTTGATCGACAACCTATTTCCGGGACATGAACTGAGGAGTACATACCCAAGGGGGTTTTCGGGGCATTCGAGGGGATCCAAGCAACAATATTATGTTGGCTGCAAAACGGGTGTTGGAATCATTGTTCAAGCAAAATGTGATAGTGTTCAGTCAGTTGTATGGACAACTATCAATCTGATAGGACAAAATGAAACATCTGGGTCAAAGTCAAGATAACTATTATAAACTCGGGAGATGTATGCGCAGCTAAGCATGGGGGATAGTGTCAAATCGGATTTTCACTTTGAAAGTAGTCACATTAACACCTAGGACGTCTTCCATATATACGGTTGGTGACATGCGTTTCGATATTAGTTTGTCCAAGCGGTCAGAGCCATAGTAGATCTGCACAGTACTGTCTTCATCAGTGGCTATGGCTGCACCACTTGTGGTTCCACTCATGCACATTTTATTTAATGTAAACTCGGAGGAGCAAAAAGGAGAGGCATGTGTGTGTGTGGTCCCTTTAATCCAGCCGACCAATGCTGTTCAACCACATGATAGGCTGATATAAAAGTGAAACATGTATCTTGGAGACAAAAGATGGGGAGCCTAAAATGATAATTTATAGGGTGAGAAGAAATATGTTGGAAATGCAAGTTTAATGCAAGTTTAATGGAAAGTATTTACACTGTATATAAGATTATGAAGTAAACTAATGAAATTTGGGCTGAGAACCAGGCGTAAACTTCAGCATACTGTGCACCAACAAGACTGAAGGAAGGAAAACCCAGCGAGTCACTGTGGTTCAGGTTTTCGTTAGTGAGAATGATTGTTCCATCAGAAGGCAGGGGTGTTATCTAATAAGAACGAAATCGTACTTAAACGGTTCAATTCCCTGCATATATCGCATTTGTCTCTTCATTTACGGTTCGCTCTGACTATGCTAATGACCTGTCAATACGATACGCCCAACGCATTCACTACCCGTTTGTCACAGCAATATATGATCACGCCATCACGGTATGAGAATGTCCAGACATCTTTTCTTCAAACCACGCGCTTGAATTCATTGCAGCAAAACGTATGCCCACTTAACCTCCTGATGCCCCACCTGATTCTTTTTAACGACACAGTTTCAGTCTGCGTCCACTTATAACTTTACATAGATATTACAACATAGGTCTAATTGAACGTTGGAAGGCAGTTTCAGGAACGGTCCACTTACGAAATTAACCCGCGGTCTTCGTTTGAGTTGAAATTTCGAGGCTATTTATCCCTGGATGAGGGTCATCCAGATCGTGTCATCTAGTTCGTGCATAGAGAGGTCTCTTCAAGAAAACGAAAAAGTTCTCAACAGAACTTTACTTCTGTGAAGGGGATCCGTTTTGGTGATTCATAACTATACGAACAGTACTGCATTTCATCAACCCTTCTCAAAGCCACCATTGATTTCATAAATATAACGAAAGGAAGGCATAGGTCTACTACGATGCAGACTAACTGAATTTCTGTGTCAGGTTCGCTGATGTGTTTAACTCGTACACCACATGTTTATCAACTATACTGAACCTCATCAGTTGATGGCTGTTCAGCCTCCGACTAAGAGTTTCATCAGTTTTCCAGTGTGGTCTGGAATACCAGCAAGCGCACACAGACGTTCCGTATTTGTCATTCTGGTGACCTACCTGATCAGATAGTCCGCAGCTTGGTGATATCTGCAATAAAAAATTGATCAAAACAGTCGAATACGTTGACGGTTGCGACATTTGCTCTACCACATGTGGGCCCGTTTAATCACCCATCTCAATCTGCCAGACGAGCCCTTCTGATGAGGCGACCCAAACCACGTGAGCACAAACTCAAAATCATCACATCCTGCTAGTGGATGCCGTTTTGCACTCCGTCTCATTTACTTACTTGGTCCACACCAAGGATTGGTCGTTATACAGAAGGAGCCTGTGATTGATACTTTGCTTGCCGATGATCAGCGCTTTGAGCAGTCTGTTATTTCTAGCGGCTGCTATACCGTCAACCAACAAGTAATATGCTCTCTCCTTAGAACGAACACACACGGGACCGACAAAAGTGTCCCTTCATTAAATAGATTTCGTCCAAGAAGGTACCCACCGTCCGTACAGCAACATCACGCATCTTGTGTACGTGAGTTCGTCGTTTGAAAGATGGATCCAACCTTGGCTTTAGTAGAAATGCATGCCTGTTGTAGTGACGTTCTTGGTTAGAATAGTGCCATGGCAAGCATTTCGGAACCGACCGCACGCATTCTCTGTTAAAAGTGACACCGTCTGAGAGATTAAATTCAACGGGGTCGTCCTCTGAATTTTGTTTTTAACCTTTGTACTTCACGCACACCATTACTGTTACCGTTGTCATTGTCCTAATTGTATGAATTTATCATTCCGGAATACATAACATAAATAAGCACCACTCCCACTAATATTTCAAAAAATATTACGTTGAGCCTGGGTAGACAAATGATATTTCCCTAGGTGTTATTTATCTTGAACTCACGTTTAGGATGTCCGGACCTCTGCCGTCACATTCTGCTTCACGAACGGACTCTAGAAGCACAACATGAAAATTATACACGCGGTATCAGTGTTCATCGTAAGTTTATTTGTTGGTGAAACCTGGAACTTTCGTCCGTGTTGTTTCAACTTACCATTTTGTTGCAGTCTCAATAAAGTGGATTACGTATTTCGAAACATTCCGTTTATCTTAATAAAGTGATTTGATATTATCTGTACTGTCAGAACACTTGATATTTTTATTCTGTGCACGGTTCGTGTCAGGTATAATAAGAAAGCGCACGACGCCTTTCAACTCACTGTTTCAACTTTTGTCATGATCGTTGTGAAGCATGTACGCTGATCATTTGTTCGCAGATCTCAGGTAATAGACCACCCCGGAAAATCACATTCGTAACATATACTGAAATTATCCTGTTAGCATCTAACTGTGTTGCGTCCCACCTGTTTGTTCAACTGCAGTTGAGTCACAGTCCCGCCTAGAGAATTCACAGACTGATCGTACCGTATAAATGGAAAGATCTGTAGCAGAGTGATATTGTGGTGGACCATCAGAACGGAGGAGCGATTAGTCCAACAATCGGAGGAATATCTCATCACGCCAGTAAGATATGTAAAAACCTACAGCGAGCGGATTGACAGCAACATGGACGACAGGACAAGCCATCACTCAACGAAATCGGATAAACGGACGAGGAACTGCAGACAAAAAATTCACGACAGAAGGCGTCAGACAAGGTTGGCGGCATCCGATTAGGATTAGCCTGTCACAGTGGGCGAAACCAAAGGACGTCTGCGCTTAACCATCACCGCAATTAGTTTGCGCCGCACCACTTTCGGTTCCACCTGCACATCAAATATCCAGTGTAAACCCGGAGAAATAAGAACGGTAGACGTCAGACACACACAAACCAGGCATGGGTGCATATGTCGTGGGGGTGGAAATCCCCGCAGTGTTGTGGGCTGGAATTCCGGCTCATGAAGGCGAGTTCGATGAGGGTGTTGGCACGTGCAAGTTGGACATTCAGGATAATGCTTTATAGAATCGCCACAATATGATGATTTGCCACTGTTATGAACGGGCAGCGCATAAAGTTGTGTGATAACTCTGAGTATACTGACACTTCTGAAATACATATCCTTGAAACCAAATTTTCGTTTTGGGGTTGTCTGTTACAATATGCTTAGACACTCCCAGTTATTAATACTATTCCGTAGTACATCCTAAAGTTCAGAACCGACACAGTGCAGAAATGCTTAGCGTATACTCATTCTACATAGAATTTAAACAGAGTGGTTTCGTTCGAGAACAGTAAAATGTACGCATACACGCATTCGTGCAAATGATGTAGTTACACATCATACGCTGGATGATTCATTGATGTTCCGCCGGTTGATAAACCATGGTAAATCCACGAGAGCAAACTATTACGAGAATATTCCTCGTATACACTCTGCGGCAGAATGTAGCCAGTGACCATTTGAACACCTACTTCGGAGCCGTTATCAAACTGCTCTCAGCAATGTCTACGCGCACTCCGCAGACGCGGCCAACCTGTTTCTTCTAACGATGGGGAATAAACACTTGGCTCTCAGTCGAACCGATGTAGGTTCATATTATGGTCCACAACGTTTGTGTTCGTAGCCTTTCACATACAGCCAAGGTCAATGTGATCAGATCTTCCAGTTTCTTTGGTTACTTGCTGTCAATTTGTGACAAAAATGCTCTCAAAGGCTTTCAACTTGTCTGGCTTAAGAAAAAGGAAGCATGATCGAATTTGAATTGTATATTAACTGCCTCAATTTGATGTTAGTCATTGGAAAGTTGTTTTCATATCTACCTGACCACAAAGTTTAAATTTGTGGAGTTACCGATAAGACAAGACTAATAGCTTACTGTTGGTCTTTCTAAGGCAATTCTGACAAAACTATAGAAGAAAGTTTACTGGGAGGTAGATGTGATTTGAATGCTGTAATAAAGAACACGATTTTTTTTGAGGGTATGTGTGGGTTGTTGTGGAAGTCGATCCGATGGAAAATTAGGGAAACACGCTACCGTTCATCCGTAAACACAATACGGAAATGATCCAATTTCGCTTTTCCAGGACCCCGTCAATGATGCCGGTAACCGTACTTCCAGTAGTGAATTCATTTTCTAACGGATAACTTGAAGTAAACAGGTATTTGACAGGACATTAGTTTAAGCTACTATAAACTGTTGAGAAGTGAGAGCCGATTGACGGTGACATCTGATTGCCGGTTGGACAGTTCACGAAAAATAATGAGTAAAACCTTTGATCAGGTAAACCAACAATTGTAAGAATGCGAGTGCAAACAGTACTGAAGAGGAAAGCCAGGGCATAATTGGGTAACACACCGTGAGTCCTACTACCTCGTGCCATGTATATAGGAAACATTTCATCGTTCAGAACTACCAACAGATTTTCAGTTCTTGTGTAGAGTAGAACTTAGTTCCACTCTGTTGGTTGTACTACGTGAGGAATAGATTGGGTTTTATAAAAATGTGCGTCCAGTTACTATTTGATAACCTGAACTGATAACGCTATTATTAAATGAATAAAGATCAATCGAGGACAAACAAGTATCACTGAGTAATGCTTTCCGGATGGAGATATAATGTGATTTGTTGAATCAGCTTAACGAATCGATCGACAGGTGGTGGCATAGTTCAGCTAACATACGTTGAACCGCAGTTGTAGTTGGTCACAGCTTTACATTCTAACCACCTCATTTCGAAATGATGTACCACATTGGAGATCCTTGACAAGAATGTGCATTACTGAAGTACTCTAACAGCAGCGAAGCTCGAATTTGTTACTTACTCCTGAAGCGGACTGAGATTGTTGGAGGGGTTTTATGAATTGAGAGTGGTTTTCAACTGCTGATTAAATAGTTTTCCGATTCAGTCAAATAGACTAAGACCATAGTACTAGAACAAATTCATAGACTTCAATAGATAATGCATAAAAATGTCCCCAATTAGAACTTGCGAACTTTCTCACCTTATTATGACCCTTTCCGATCGCTTCCGAAGCTTAACCAAAAGTTTGGGTCAGCAATAGCCTTTTCTCAGCAACAACACCACCGAACCGTTTAGCGCATTTTCAGAAGGTTCTGACTTTTTCAAGTCTAGGGTAAACCTTCACTCCGACTGTGATGGATGATCAAAAGGAGGCGTAATTATCCCAACAGTGGATGGAATATCTCGACCCGATTGTGAGACGCTGAAACGTCCACAGCCAATGGATTGCGAGCAACACGGTCGACCGGACGAGCCATCAGTCAACGAAAACGGATGAACGGACGAGAAATACTAGATCAAAAACGCTGCCTGTGGCTTGAGTAACTAGACAAAGGTGTCGCAATCTCAAGAAACACGAGCTGCACTGATCCAGAAAGTCACTAAGGCACAAGACCAACAACTGGCAATTCGTCGTCCCTATGGCACCGGGTTTTGCGACACTCAAGACCATTGGGTTTACTATCAACATATTACGACAATCCACCAATGCCCAAGCAGATGCTATTCTTGTTTTTCTGTGGTTACAGGTTGTCATGGTGGCGTTCCACGAGTAAAGGTGCTGATAGTGAGAAAACAGAGATCGCTGTAGTAGACATGATAGCTGATGTGTCAATTACAAGCAAAATACTGAGATTGCCTGTTGAGTACGGTAACTTAAATGTAGTTGCGATCAGTGGGACGGTGTCAAAGGTACTGGGAACTCACAATGTTGAAATTTGGATAGATGGTGTCAGGCTACATCACACAATGTTAACAATCGATAGCGTAGAAGAGACTATCTGCCAAATCGATTGAAGTCAAAGGTTTTATCATGAGGAAACGAAGATGTAATTTCGAGTGAGAAAGGTCACTGAGAAATCTACCTGAACGCCACTTTTCAGCCACCAAGCAGTGTGTTGGTGAGTTTGCTCATATATTCACTAATGCGGGTGGCCAGTACGAGTTTTGTACATGAATGAGACATTCGATAGATTTGCAGCAGGGCATGGAGACCAATGAATCGGTGAATGCTATTCAGGTTGATTCCAGAATTGGAGAAACAGCTGAAGATGGCAGTAGGGAAGAGAATAACCCAATGGATATGCAGACCAGTTTCGTTGCCCGTCCTGATGATTAAGAGAACGGATGGAAACTACCGGTTTTGCATCGATTTCAGAGAGCTGAACCGAGTGGCGATAAAGACGTTTTTCCGATGTCCCAAAGGTAAAGGACTTTTGGGAATTTGCACGAAGCCAGTGATGTCCGTCATGAACTTGCGTTCCGGCTACTGGTAGCCACCAATCGTCCAGAAAGACAGCGTGAAAACCGCTTTTGTGTGGACGGACAGCAATGTGAATTCTTTAAGATGCTTTTCGGCTTTCGCGGCTCTTCGGCCATCTTCAGACCTCTCTTACTTCCGGAGGATCGGGAAGGAGTAACCGCATATGGGAATGACATGGGTGTATTCTGGACTAGGGTATCGGAGCACGCACAAAGGTTGCAATTTGTGCTACAGGGATAACAACATACAGTAGGTCTAAAATTGGGCGGTAAGAATCGTCAAATCTACCCTAGGTCAGTCGTTTGCTTGTCAGAGAAAATGATAACCATCAAGAACTTTCCGACATCAAAATCGAAACGGTAACTGAGGTCCCTTCTCGGAATGGTTAGTTGAGATTTGAAATTTATGGTGGGGTTCCTTCAGAAAGCTAACTTACTCTTTTAACTGCTGGAGAAGGAGAAGAAATTTGTTTGGACTAAAGCCTTGGAGGTGATGTTCAGCAAACTGAAGCAAGAGGTTGCCAACATTCGACGAAACCTCGCGATCCTCAGAAAAAATAAGCCATTTACCGTGTCGTAAGATGCGAGTAGTATCAGAATCGTGGTAGTTCTTCGACAACCGTCGAGGATAATTGAGTACACGGAAGAGAATCAAATAGGAGTTTGCTTCCCGGTCGAAAATCTGAAGAAATGACTACTGGTCTGCACGCATAACGTTCGATTTCAGTTCAACGGTGAAATATATAGACAGAAAGACAGAGTAGCTATGGAGTCCCCACTAGGTCCGTTTACTGGCAGACGTGTTTATGACAAAAGTGGAAATCAATCAGTTAGGGCCCACAATATCCAAGCTGCCGTTATATAGACGATAGGTAGACGACATATTTGGCGTGATCAAAGACTCCACTGATGTGCAAGACCCTTTACTGGCAGTTAATCGTGCACACCCGAATATACGATTCACTCTGGAGGAGGAGAAAGATGACAGACTGTCCTTCCTTGTTGTTCCATTGCAACGCAGACTGGACGGTTCCCTACAAAGATCCGTTCACAGGTAAACGACGTGCACGGGACAGTAAACTAACTTCTTCAGCTATGTCCCATCGGAACATAAACGATTTTTGATTGACTGTCTAACTGATAGAGCGAGAAGGATATGCACACCAGACACCATCGACAACGAATTACAACGGATTCAGGAGATATTGAGCCATAATGGATATTCAGAGAGATTTATAGAAAGGAATATGAAGTGTGAACTTACTCAACCAGTTATAGAAACAATAGCGTAAAAGCCCATTTTTATCAGCCTGACATTTAAACGTGACGCGGCTAGTGAACTGATCAGTCACAGGCTCACAAATGCTCTGGCCAAGACCTACAATGCCGCACGAATGATCATCTCATTCAAGAGCCGACCGATATGGGTGTCAAATCTGAAAGACAGGTTACCGAAGTTTTCTTCGTCATCCTGTATTTATTCTCTCACCTGCTGTTGTCAAGCAGGTTACGTTAGGAAAACTGCTCGGTCACTAACAGACAGGATCCGTGAGCACCTCCCGGAATGGCTACGTAATGGCATGACGAAACCAATCTCTAGTGCAATCGGATCGCACCTGATCGACACGGGTTATCAGATCACGCTCGACACAGCGTTCAAAATCATATACAGAGTGTCTCAAGCCCATTTTCGAGTTGTCAGAGCGAGAGTGTTGACCACGGCAGAGGCGAATGTGATCAAACTCTACACCCCCCAACTGTGCGTCCAAAAGAAATTCATGCAGGCCCTACTCCTCCCGTGGTCAACTATGTGTAAGCTGTCTGAAACCGAGTGTTCCAGTAACCCGGCTGAAGGCATACTTAGAAAACGGATATCGATCAAACAGATGTTAGTCAATCAAGACCCTCAAGTACGTGAAATTTGCGAACATTTGTTCTCAGGAACCAAACGCACGACGTTGACTTCAGAGCCGAACGGGCTGGTACACCTCTGGGATCGGCTACAACTGGAGAACAGCCAACTCTTCCTTGATGTGGCGGTGCAGAGTGGGCCGCGACCGCAAATATTGCCGTTTAATCCGGTATACCAGAGGGAAGGCGTGCTTCGACTGACACACGCAGATATTCACATGGGGTAAAAGCGCGTGTTCGATCTACTACTTTCAATGATGTTTTGGCCTATGGTGTGGAAAGATGTGACCGATTTCGTTGGAGCGTGCCCTAAATGCAACAGAAGCGAGAAACAGTGATGGTAACATCGCTGATGCGGTCCATCTCAACATCGCAAGTCGTGCAAACTGGAGGCATAGCCACTTTTGATCCACTGTCAACAAGCCCAAATAGAGACCGTTCTATATTTGTGATGATCAACCATTTCACACGATGGATGGAAGCCATCTCCATGATCGATCAAACGAACTGAACGGTCACCCACACTTTCATCAACATCGTCCTGGCTTGCTTCGTAATACCCCATAGAGTCATCAGAGACCATGACCCGTGCTTTAAGGAGGCGGTAATTTCAGATGCTGAAGAACTGGGGAATTCAGCGCCTGGGAATATCAGCGCACAATCCAAAGATGAACGGGTTGACGGATGGGTTCAGTTGTACTATGAACGAGTGGCTGATCAGCAGAGGTAGTAACTGGAGAAAAAACATTCGGATGCACTTTTTGGATACTGCACGACGAAGCACGTCACGACCGAGAGTTCACCATTCGAGCCTACTTGCAAGAGGGAGCCAAGGATTTGGCTTGATGTCCGTGTGTCCGGAGACAAAAAGGACCAATTTTCTCGGTATTGATATGTTCGTCAAGTTTGGCATTTAGGTTGCAAACGTTTCATCATCAAGCAAGTTGACATCATCAGTGCGTGAGTGTTTCAGCGGTTTCCTAAGTTGGCCATGCATTTTATTGTTTACATTACTGAAATCATGCATCCTCGAAAAAGAATTGATGAGAGATGTAAACATCGTAATTTTAGACTTCATATTCCCTAACAGGTACAAAAACTGTTCCAACTTAGGAGTTTGGTTGATTGTGGGACAGTGGAGATTAATTGTCCGCACGAACTTCTTGATGCAGATAGCAAGATTGTGCAATCGTCTACTGATGACCTAGGTGACCGTCAACTTTCGGAGTCCCACTATTATGGCTCGATTTCTTGCCACTAGACCGGCAAACTGAAAACCAGCTTTCTTAATAAGAGAACAATTTGATTACTCCAAACTGGTCACATACCCACACCTGATCGTAGATCTCACATTCGGACAAGCCTTCCAGCTAGCCCACATCGAAAGGGAGCATCACGTTCGTACATCGTCCTCATTATGGCTCATCAGTAGTGCATTCCTACCTCCGGACCGGAATTAGCATTCCTGTCCTCGTGCTTGCGAGACTGGCGTGCTAGTCAAGATGCCAATAACCTCACAATAGACATGACCGAGTGAACACATCCAAGCACTCAGGCACAAGTTTTTGTGTGTGTATGGTGTTCAGTCTGGTCTGCCATTCCGGAAGGAGAATAAACATAATCGTCTCGTTTAATGTGATCGTTAACAGATTGGTCGGGACTTCTCGGCTAGTTTGGAGTTACTTTATTTATTAAAACAACTTAGTACAGTTTGACTGATTAATGGGTGCTAACGCAACTAAATTCGTTGCCGCGGCAGTGAAAACGTTGACCTAACTTTGATTGCACCCATATGAAGTACGTTCACTTCATTGTATTTTTGCCATGTGTAGAACCTAGACAACCAAACGTTTTATGTAAAGGACTGGTGAGAATAATGGGAATGCTTGCATCCGACAACAAAACGAACTCAGTGTTTCAAGTGAATAATGGAGGCTCAGGGATTTAGGATGCTTCGACTTGAGCCCCATCTCCACTTGGATGCAGCTTCAATATTCACGTTGAATCTTTGACTGGATGCTGTCAAGCCTAAATGATCCAAGTCTCTGAGCTTTCATCAGATAATGATTAGAGTCGGTCAACTGGATAATGAACAGTCAACCGAGAGAGCTTGCCTTGTAACCCGTTAAAAACGATAGCAGACAGAGAAAAATCACTGAGGAAGGAGCCGGTCGACTCTTGCTTTCCTTAAATAGAAACAGGCTGTTGACAATAGCATCAACGCTGACTGAGGCTGGTGGTTTCCCAAGATTGATCCCAACTACAGTAAGAAAAATACATGAGATCGCAATGAGTACCAGACGCTCGCGTCGTGCTTTATCAGACGCAGACAGCAGTTGAAACAGGTAGGTAAGATATGCCTTAGGACGCTCTTATCGGTTTACCCTCATCAGTTGTTGACGTAAAGTCAGGAAATTTTATACCACACGGTAACGGATCATTCAACTTAGTACGTGAATTCAAAGTCAAGATTTTTTCCCAATGGGATTTTTCTAAATACAACCCTCAGGTTTTTCCGAACCTTCCGCGTCTGGGTTAAAAACAAAACACATGTAACATCAAAGAACCGATTGCTAGCTTCTTGCATTACTAAATTCCCAAATACCCGCAGAAAAAACTAATACTGTATTAAGTTGATTTCATTCCTGCTAAAATTTCACTTGTTCATAGGGACAAATGCTTATGGTCTCTGGATCTTTTCCGGATATGAGCCTTATTTCTGCTTGTAGGATCACTTTATCGGGGACGTAAATTGCATTCACTTGGTCGTGTTTAGCCTGTTGGACAAATCAGATTGGAGAAGAGCAAATGTACAATTCTGGCTTGGCTTTCTGCATGCGAGAATTCCAGTGTTTGAACCACTACGTAAGTTCTAAGTAGGTTAGGTTATTTTCCTTTTTTAAAAAGATATACAATTCCATATTGGTATTATGATGATTGATAAGGTGAACAACTTCATTTCTTCACATTTTTTGTGCATAATATGTGTAGGGGATAAAAATGACATATGAATCTACCTTGATTACTCTCGTAAGTCGGATAGTTTCAGTTAACCTGAACAAATCTTGACCTCCTCAAACACAGCAGCGCAGGTTAAAGAGACTTGATGGACAACTTTTCATACCTGTCAAATGTTGCCAGTTTTGAGCATTTATGAAACGATACAGACTTGACATATGTGCTCCAAAAATGCTCTGTAGGGGAAATGATTACATTTCTTCGTCGTCCAGTAGTTTTTATTTGTGACTGCATGAGGGACGTCTGGACGATGCAACTTTACTTAGAAACGATTACCCACCAGAGACGACATATAGCTGTTTAAAACAACAAACTTTCCTTTACGGGTGAACCTAACTCTACACTCTGCAAATTATCAACCTTCAACTGAGCATCATGACAGCAAGTAAATGGTGATTTTGTAAGATGCGTGTGACAGTCTCACATCGAATCCGCATAACTAGTGGTCGCCAGTGGACTACAACTTGTTTCTTGGTCGACGGGCTCTCTGCAGATCTGAACTCCACTAAACATATGTGGTACTTCTCAAGAAGAAAAGAGAGTCAATTTACTGTATTATAGATGAGTATCCTTATTACTGCGGCATGGAGCGGAACACGGAAGTAGTCGGTTCATTTTATTCTACATTTTGGCCAGTCAATTTCCCTTCGCTCTTAAGAATAAGACTAGTGTTCGACATCTTGTACTTTCAGTTAGTTGATATCAAGAGCTACAGCGTGGTCAAAACTATATCAAACCAGGAAACACTTGATAAGATGGATAGATGCCAAGGGTTCAACAAGAGTAGACTGGATGTGACACACTTCTGACCACACTCATTGGTTTGGTAGAGGCAGCGACACAATCTAGCCTCCAATATGGATCGTTCATTCAAAGGAGTCGCTCACGTAACCAAGCCCATAAACATTTTTGGATAAATTTCTCCAAACTCCAAGTAGTACATCCCACGTAAGATATCAAGTTATTCCGACACAACTAGAGGATGGATAGTTTTAGTATTTTGCCAAATGTTTAATCGAAGAAGTATAGTATGATTCTTACTAGTTTATGAATCTCACATCACATGTATGCTTTTAGGTTAAAAGCACGTTGGTAAGTGTGGGCTATGTCGGGACTTACTGATCCCTTCGTGAAAGTAAACGACAGCATTGAAAAAAAATAGTTTACTCTGCGATATTGGCTAACATCTATTTTGAGGAAGACTAACTACCATAAATTGACCACTAACCAAATTCTCCATTTTTCTATCATGTTACACGATGTGACTTGAAGTATCGGATCCCGAAAGCTTAATACTATAGTTCGACCACCACTGAGTTTCCGCATCACTTGCGAACTTAGGCTGATACGTGAGCTCTTGTCATATGCTTGGCAATTGATTCTAAAAATTAAATGTACGCATGGTGCATTGTCATGGCGCATAGATCTAAAGACGAACTTTCGAGATTGAGCAATGTGGATGAACATTTTACTTATGAATGTCAGCTCACAAGCTAACATATTCCGCGTCACTTGGTTCTGCTTGCCTTTTGTTTCGGACATATCGGACAAATTTTGGAACCACTGTAACACCATTTTTTTAAAATACTATAATCACAGTGAACGAAATTATCTCCACAAAGCTCATTGGAAACAATATAACACCGCTGCATTGCAGAAGCACTCTCAGTTTTCAGTGTGTACTGCATTTTTATGGGTCATGCTGGTGATTGTTCATGTTTTTACAACCTGCCAACTGGGCTTTAAAAAGTTTCTGGTCATACACCGTTGACCGCTGGCAGCTAAATCACGCAGTCAAATGGATTCTGTGATCTATTTCAATGTTTACGAGGTTGCCGAGACGTTTTATGGTTTTCCTGTCAGGAACAGATAACGAAAAATCTCTGCAGCTTAGCTACAATATTAGCTGACGTGATCAACATTTGACTGTTCTACTTCAGGTGGTGCAATATCACAAAATAAGCAGATTTCCATTATGTTTGTTTGTTAATCCCACATGCTAACAAATCGAGGAACACTATTGTCTTACAATGAGTGTCTCAAAACTATTGCACAAAGGTACGCAGACTGAGGAGTGAAGCTTACAGTTGGCAGAAAACTATCTTGTACCACTCGAAACATTAACAATATGGTTAGTTTTGTGTCCTCTCAAAAACTCCTTTGACAAGAATGAAAAGTCAGAATTCTGCATCGCTATTTCAAGTTACGAACGGGCATTTCAATTATTGGATTTACAGCCTTTTGTCACTCCAAGCAGAAAATAGTGGAATAACGTTCGAAATCTGCACACTTAACTGTTGTAATGAATTCTCAATCTTTACCATCAGTCCTGAGCACCAAAACTTCACTAGTCCTGTCTTTGTTTGAACCCATTAGCTAAGGTTAAACTAGCAACCCCCATGTAGCAACCTAAGGTTACATGCCCTATGTGGTGTGCTAACAACTGGACGAACATGATTTCCGGTGATTTGCTTACGACATATTGGTTTCGAGATTTGTAGTCTACTACACGATGTCAGCTTATACTATCTAAGGCCTCGCTGATTTATTTTTACGCAACTCGATAATTTCTTGTTGCATACCCATGTGAACTCAACACAACTTGTCAGTTTGCCAGAAATGTTACAAAACTTCAGCGTATACTGAATGGTATGCCAGATAGTTGGAAACTGCAGAGGGATTTGGGTGTTTTGGTCCACTGGACTACGAACCAACGATTGTCATTCGAAGCTACCAAAATGACCATTCGAACTTCGCAGAGTACCTTCTCGGTAGCGAGGGTCGGAGACTGCTTTCTGTGAGCGGTACCCACGAACGACTGTTCTAACGGCCTTAGCCTATCTCTTTACTGCTCATCACCAGCCGAGAAGGTAGATTCGTTGCGTGTGATACTTATCAAGCTAGTTGGATCGTTCCATTTAGATTGCGGTTTAATTATGTTCAACTCAGTAGAACCAAACATCGGAGCTGGTTGCCTTTACCTACCGAAGGAAATTTCTACCATTGAAAAAGCACCAAGAAACGTCACACAAGACTATAGCGTATCATCCCGTTGTTTGGGTGGCCTTGGAAAATTCGGACGGTTTTTGTTAAATTATTGGCATGTTTAATACTGTTAACAGATTGTTAGGAAATTTGTTTTTATCTGGCTTAAATGTATGGTTTTGGGATGACCCATTGGATCAACAGCACCAGGTGACTTGAATGACTCTTGTGGTATATACTTCCGACATCTAGATGCGACCCGTCTAGAAGAGAGCCTGAATCAATCGCAAAAGAATCATCAACAGATACTTTAGTGCAGGCTTTGAACTATATATTCAGATAACCAAGCCTAGTCTTCACATAGCACAGTCATCATAAACCTTGAGGTAGAAGGATGGTATGTTCGATGGTCCACGGTTGTAGTTAACCAACTATTGGCTTTTGCTTACGGAATTGCGCTTGAGTTGCGTCTTTTATGACGTAGTCAGGTTCACTTCCACACATTTCAGTGAAGATGTTGCTTACTCGCATTTCCACTGTTGCTGACCAACTGAGGCTGTTTTTTTAATTTTGAAACAAACTACCAATTATCTTCTTCTGAGTTGTCAAACGTAGAATCAGATGTACAAAATAAGCAATCTCAATCTATTAACCTTCCAGGACTTCCACGAATCCACCTTGATGATGATGTTCTTATCGGCATAGATTCATTCTACTGAGGGTATCAGAATGGAATTCGGACCAGCAGCCATTGCATATTTGTGAGTGGAAACCAAAGCTAAACTAGTGCGATACATGTTCCTATCCCAACGTACTAAGTTATTCCCATATAAAGATCTTGTTACCATAGTCAGTTCATAACAGTACCCGGAGATGAGCTAATTCCGTCCGAACTAACTAAGCAATGATAAGTCGTGCATCAACCATTTTAATTCTTCTAAGTTTTCATGCAGGTCCATCTGCAAATGGATAGCAACATATGTGAGAATGCCAACTCGAAAAGTTGGAGTTCAAACCACTGTTACTGTTATGCTGAGAAGCGTGTGAAACTGTATTCCAATGATACTCATTTGTGAAAAATCTTATTCGACTGGATTTGAACCAATGGCAAAAACCACGGACCCGCTGCAGGGCGTCCCATCTAATCTTCAAAGCTATAAAAGTCCAGATCCTTTCGTTACTAACACACCTACCACGTTACTGATTGGCGGTACAGCCCAGATTGTTCGTGGTAATGTTCACGGAATACCATTTCGACTGCCTTTGTGGTCCCTCCAAGGCAATCCGTTGCTTGAATCAACTGGACACTTCCAGATAATACACAAGCATAGGTTTGCAACTGAGATTACGGGTGAGGTTTTTCAGCTCATAGTCTGAATTGCTCACAAACCTGGTATGATATATACCATATACGTGTATGCGATTCTTGCCTTTGGTTTGAATGCAATTTGATCGATTCACGCATAGGGCAATAAACTACTATTACTCCTATACATTACAAACTATAGTAAAATGTTCCGTTTTGTTTATCTTTTGTCCCCTGACAGTTTCTGGTGGTAAACCAAAGAAATCAGCTTGTGTCGTTTTGGTGGCTACTCATGCGGACTGCACATTGTGTCCTCGGATTAGTTCTGGTAATTATGAAGACGACAGTGTAAAGAATTACTCAACGAAGTTCGGGAACAATATGCGTGAGTCGTATTGCGTGAGTTGGGAGGTGAATAACAAACAATTTCTGAAGAATTAGCATAGGCTATACGAAGAGTAACCGGGAATTCGATTCATTTAACCGGATCACTTGATCACATATTTAAAAAACTGCGCCAGCCTGGAATTTTGCTTCCGTAGAGACAATCAGCACTGTTTATCCTTGGCATGACGGGAACGTGATCTTCTATCCGCATTTCTATGTGTCAGTCGTGTTGATCATCGGAACACTGACTCTCTGTTAGACACAATTGTATAAATATAACTGTATGGGTGTGGAAGTTACTGCCAGTATGCTATTTTCTAACGTTAAGCGAACTAATAGAGGCAATAAAGTCAAGAATTTTTCCATGTCAAACGGGGTTATTTCTGACCTGAGCTGCTTTTGTGAACTGAGTGACCTGCGAACAGGGTCACATTGGCTACACGTCCGTCAAAACGAACCGCACTGAGTGAATATTGTACGTAGTAGGCAGAAAGTATTCACTCATTAACACAGTGTAATGTGTCTAGACATAGAGGTGAAACAAGGTTAGACTGGGAGATGATGCTAGTTTCAACTTAACGTTTAATGGAATGACTTATCAGTACAACTTATCAGTATCGACGAGGGAGCATGCGATGAGGAACAAATCGCATAACTGAGTATACGGGTGTATGGTAAAACCAGATATGCGACCTTAGAAACTGTGTCGAGTTCATGGATGTGAACTGACCAACACAGATTTGAGGTAAGTGTACTTGCACGATATTTGGCTTCGAACTGCCTTGGCGTGGGCTGAAAATCCATCCGATTACAGAAATAACAATTGAAGAGAGTGGCTGCGGACGGTGTTCACTCGAGAGAAAAGGACATCTTGGCATTGTGAACAATCCAATTTTCAGACACTCTAATTAGCCCAGCTTTTACTGAAACAATCATGAAATATTCGCGAACAAAACCTATTTCAAAAAACATATCTACGTACGAATGTCAAATAGCCACCCGTTAGCATTATTTACACAGTGAATCACGTGCGCGTGAGGGTGAGAAACTGAAGTTTTCCCTCATTTTGTCGAAAATCGTGAGAATTAGTCAGCAGGTGCAATCAAGTCATATTTTTCTTAGCCCCACGGGCAGAGGGTGCAGACTACATCCATCCTTGAACTATCAGGAATGCGCAAAGCTTAACTCGTGAAAAACATTTCCCTCAAAAACGTCTTGAACGCGTGAATAAATAGTCAATAACTGTGCTATTTCTAACCCTCAAAAATGACCGTGTGTTTTGTTTCAGGTAGAGTTCTCTCAGTAATCGATCACCTCAGTACCTCAGCGTATCAGCCGCTTACAGAAAACCATCTCGAAAGAAATTTTTCATGCAACAACACTATACATTTTTTGTTTAAGATGTCTTGATATCACTTCGTCGTCTCTCGATATAAGTTTAGGATGTCACAATTAAATCGACCGTGAAACTGAAGCGATTCGCAAGTGCTATAGAAAATACGCGTCGGTCGCGATTTCTACTTAATATCCTCTTCAGACTTTTATCGAACACCATGATTGTTCAGAATAACGTTGTACTTTCTGTTGAAGTTAAACGCCGCGGAAACTTATTGATTAATTAACAATTAAATATCCACAGATTAATACCACACTGCAAAAAAATGTTTACAAGGAAGGGTTAACTTAGTTTGGTTTAACCAGTTCTGTGAAGACTTGAGAAACAGATCGTCCTATGAGACTATGAATGACTGGTGTCATCTTGGTTTATGCGCTGGTTTTCAGTAAAGGTCAGACAGCGAACAAGAAAGTAATTTCTGATAATTCACTTTCGTGAGGAAAGGTAATCCTGTCGTCTGTAAAACTGGGGGAATGTTCTCTGAACCATTGACGGAGCTTGTTGGGCGGAGAACTAATTGCCTTTATGCTCGGGCAAGTGGTGGCAGAGAAGAATTCGCGCTTCAATAGAAATTACCAAAGGGAATCTGTGAAAGTTTCCTAAGAGCATTTAGATAATCTCGTGTAGAAACGTGTATCAAATCGGCCCATGCCTCATTATGTTATCGCGACAGGTCACCATCGAGAA